>JAVKPL010003387.1:0-19697 GCA_032173675.1 Gastrolobium villosum
AACTCGAATTGCTCCGCAGGATCAGGAAGAACTAACACTAGAGCAGTAGTCAGTCTCTCCTTTAACTCCTGGAAACACTCCTCACACTCATGTGTCCACACGAAGGGAGTCTCCTTTCGGGTAAGGCGAGTCATCGGTAGCACCATCTTGGAGAATCCTTCTATGAACCTCCGATAGTACCCGGCCAAACCCAAGAAGCTTCTCACTTCTGTAACCGTCTTGGGCCTCTCCCAATCCATCACGGCCTCAATCTTGTTAGGATCAACTGCAACTCCATTAGCAGAAATCACATGACCCAGAAATTTCACCGCCTTGAGCCAAAACTCGCATTTTGACGGCTTCGCATAGAGCTTCTTCTCTTTTAGCACTTGCAACACAATCTTCAAGTGCTCGGTATGCTCCTCCTCCGTCTTGGAGTAGATCAAGATGTCGTCAATGAAGACGATCACAAACTGATCCAGGTACGGCTGGAAGATTCTGTTCATGTAGTCCATGAACACTGCGGGTGCATTGGTGAGTCCAAACGGGATCACCAAGTACTCGTAGTGCCCGTACCTCGAGCGAAATGCTGTCTTTGGGACATCCTCCGGCTTTACCCGTATCTGATGATAACCGGACCGGAGATCAATCTTGGAATACACACAATCACTCCTGAGCTGATCCAGCAAATCATCAATGCGTGGAAGAGGATACTTGTTCTTGATTGTCACCTTGTTCAACTGTCTGTAGTCGGTGCACAACCGCATGGTCCCATCTTTCTTTTTCACAAATATGACCGGTGCTCCCCAGGGAGACACACTCGGCCGAATAAAATCTTTTGCTGAAAGCTCCTCGATATGCTTCTTCAGCTCCGCCAACTCTGGTGGCGACATCCGGTATGGAGCCAACGAGATAGGCCCCACACCAGGCAATAAATCTATGGAGAACTCTATCTCCCTCTGCGGTGGAAACTCAGGAATCTCCTCAGGAAACACCTCGAGGAATTCCCTCACCACAGGAATGCCAGTGAGATCCTCCTGTGTCCCACTCACCAAACCTCCCAACATGACATAGCCAAATGCCCCTGCTCTCAAGGCCCTCCTCGCCTGCAGGACTGAAATGAACGGTGAGGAACTGGCTGTGGACCCACCCGGAGACATCACCACTTTCTTGGCACAACAGTCAATCATTGCACAGTTTCTGGACAACCAATCCATGCCCAAAATAATTTGAAGGTTGGCCATCGGCAATCCTATCAGATCTACCGAGAAGTCACGGCCATCCCACTGAAACGCTACATCGCGATGAACAGTGGAGGTCAAACATTTTTCTCCGGTGGCGGTGGTCACCCGCATCGGTGGAGAAAGCACATCACTGGGCAACTCAAGCCCCACAGCAATAGGGGTAGCAACAAAAGAGTGCGTTGCCCCGGAATCAAACAAAACATCAATAGTTGATCCACCAATGGTAACAGTACCTCTGACCAGGTTCGGAGCTCTGTCCGACTGCTGACGATCAAGCGTGTAGACTCGTCCGGTAGTAGGTGGCACGGCTGGTGCCCCAGTAGGAACCATCTGCAACGGCACAGCCTGTACTGCAGCAACTCTCGCCGTCGGGCAATCTCTAGAGTAGTGGCCCTCCTTGCCACACTGGAAGCATATCAGCTGACCGGTAGAGCACGGCCCAAAATGTGACTTCCCACATCCCGAACATCTGGGAGCAGGAGGTCTAGCGGCGTTCCCCGGAGCAGCAGTCTTTCTGAACTGATTCGGCGCTTGCTTAGCCGCCAACGGTGGTTTGCCCTTGCCCTTGTTGGAAAAGTTCTTGTTCTTCCAGGGAGTAGAACCACCAGCGCTCTGCGGCACCTCAATCTTGGCCCTCTTGACCTGACTCGCCCGACAGTAGTCCTCGATGTCGCGGCACTGCTGCACCAACGCTCCGAAGTCTCTCGAAGCAGAACCGGCGAGATGTCCAGCAATATTCTCATTTAGTCCCCTCCGGAACTTGGCCGCCAAGAATGTAGGGGTCGGTCTCGCCATGCGGAAATGAGAGAACTTGACCAGCTCATTAAACTTGGCCAGGTACTCGTCAACAGACAACGAGCCCTGTACCAACCGGTCAAACTCCCCCTGCTTCCTCTCCTGTGAGTCATAAGGGAAGTACTGACCCAGGAAGCTCTCCTCGAAGAATGGCCACGTCATTACATGACCCTGCATCTCGTAGACCTGAGATAGGTTGGTCCACCACTCATGGGCCTCGCCCTCCAGCATGTACGTGGCGAACAGCAGCTTCTGCGGATCGGTGCATTGCATGATCCGGAAAATTTTGTCCAGCGCCTGTAGCCATCTGGCAGCAGCAATGGGATCATACGATCCGTCGAAGGTAGGTGGCTTATGCTTACGGAAAGCATTCAGCCGGCGATCGATCTCGTCACGATCCTCAGCAAGTACGGGGATAGTCTGCATAGCCCCCGTCAAATGACTACCCTCACCCATCTGGCTCTGGGTGTCCTCCTGTTGACTAGGCGGAGGTGGAGGCGGTGGCGGCGGTGGAGGTGGTGGAGGACCCTGGCCCGCAGCAGGACCAGCCCTCAACTCCTCCAACATGACCCTCATCATCGTCATGTTGGCCATCCGGTTCTCCTCCAGAACCTCTGCCGTGGTTTGCCGGTTCGCATCTCGAATTGCGTCCAGCATCGCCCGGTTTGCCAGCCTCGTGGCTTCCTGGTCGGCTAGTCGGGCCGCCTGCATCTCAGCCAATGCAGCCAGGACAGGATCCGTCTGATCCTCACTAGTACTCGTGTTCCTCCTCGGTGGCACCATGACTCTGCACAAGTTACACAAAGAATGAGTTAATCAGGCCCATGCCATGTGGTCACATATGCATTATCATAACACACACCAGTCAGAGAGAACGCAAAGTAGACACGCAACGACTCATCCTAAGTTATTGCAATACATACAGGCTTTTCCCTAGAAAGTGCTCTGATACCATAAAATGTAACAGCCCGTGTTAACCCGGATTGTTAACACACTATCGTATTAAGCCACGCTTAATTAAAATGCGGAATAACTTTTTTCTTTAATTCAATTATGACGTCATTAACTTAAACAACTTGATTACTTAATCATTTTCATAAAAATATTGCCTGTATGTAAATTGCAAGACATCTAACTGGAATACCTCATATATAAATAATAGGTGAGTATCTAAAGCCACAGGTCTACACAAGTAGCCTGGGTCAAAATCCTGATACTTTAATTACAACATTAATTTAATAAGACGATAACAATCATGTGGCATGGACAAACCCCATGCTCACCAAATAAGGCAACAATGCCCACAAATAGTCTCAACATAAACTTAACATAAATAAAGCAGAAAACATAACAGCAGTCAAATAAATAGCAATCCACAACCAGCACGTCAGCATAATTATCAGCTCAGCTCTGGCCTCCTGCCACCTGAGCCCTCAACATTACCTGATCCAGAAATAAGCGTCCCCAAACGTGGGGTGAGATCTCTAACAAGAAATCTCAGTAAGACAAGGGGTCCTCAAGGAGTCTCCACCCCAAGCTCACTTACATGTGTAATATAAGTTCAAAAACAGTATTACAGTATAAGTTCTAAAATCATGCGATGCAGCAATTAATCATGTCATGTGTGCTTTCAAATCTACTGGCCAGAGAAATGTAGGAATACGTCTATGCCTACATGAGTACATGGATTCTACCTGCACCTCACCCACATGCTTCTCCATCTTGTATGTACTACATACTCAGGATTGCCGTCTAGGTGGACACCACATGCATATCATAATAGCTCATTACATATAAACAGCTCAACAGCATTTCCAAAATAATCAAAGCATGTAACACAGCATGCATAAACCCATCCCCATGGGACATGGTGGAACATCAAAATGGCTAAACAAAGGACACGAAAGCTTACCTTGCAAGCTAGCTATCCAAGCCAAGAGTCCGCACAAACTCAAAGTCCAAACACAGCAGAATCATAATCTGTTTTAGACCAATAATTATATCAATATTAATATTCTAATATTTACAATGTTAAACTAGACATCTTGAGGTTTCCAACGATATACTTTATGCCTCAATCGGAGTTGTATAACTCCGGTTATGATTTTCGCAAAGTGACTGCTGCCAACAGAATTTCCAGCAACCAAGACGAAACTTTAAAGTAACACTGAGATCAAACCACTTATCCAATGGCTACGAAATTTTACAGGGTTATAGCCTTATGTGTTAGCTACACATAGGTCCAAACGGCACTCGATTTGGAGCTCTGTAGCTCAAGATATCAAATTTTTATCGAAACAGGTTCGTTGCTGTCCCCATATCCGTATGGATATGGATATCATATCCGGATACTGATATCCGGATATCTGTCCGACAATATCCGGATATCTCACGACAGAATGCATTTTCTGCATTTCGTGAATATCCAATCCATAGGTTCAACTTTTTAACCGATTAAAGGCACTTAAACATGCATTTCTAGGTGTGTTTAACCTACCCCACCCTTAAGTTATTAACTTAGCTCAATACATGCATCAAGGTTCCATTTTTAAGCATTTAAACCCATGATCATAGTTGGTATAACTTACCAAAGCTCAAAACAGAGGCAAGTTGTGCTCTTGGAGCTCTCCCAAGGTTCCTCAAACTCAGCCTAAGTAGGAGCACGAAAATGGCACTTCAAGGTGGGTTCTTGCACCACAAGAAGGCACTTTGAAGCTCACAATGACTACCACAAAGTAGCCATTACTAAAGCTCCAAACTCATGCTCACTAACTACCCCTCAACTCAGAATGATGGCCACAATGCAGCCCCAAGATTAACTCTCACCTTCACAAATGTTTAAACAAGCATGAAAGGTGATCACTTGGCTAAGGAAAGAAGAAGAAGAAGAAGAAGAAGAAGAAGAAGAAGAAGAAGAAGAGAAGAAGAAGGAAGCAGCAGCCACATTCACGTTCTGAATTGCATGGCCTAGGGTTTTGTGCCCTTAATGGGTCTATTTATAGGCCCAAGCCACTAATCACACAGTATTAGCCTTAATCGCAAAGTAAAAGATATTGATCCCAAACTTTGGAATCTAGACCTACACATTTTTCTAACATTTGTCATATTTTTATTTTATTTTTCGGAGCACCTTTCCGGTACGCGCTTTTCCATAGCCAGTATCAGTTCTGGCATCAGATTACGTCATTTTGACTTGAAACTTGTTTTACAAGTCCTACATAATATTCTAGTAATTATCATGCGTTCGTTATAATTTTCCGGGATACTTTTCCGGTACGCATTTATACCGAGTAGCAGAACCGGTATCTGCGCTTTTCTTCCGAAAAGCGACTATCAGCATTTTTACTCACTAAGTATAATTATCTAAGCCCATTAATAATTATTAGGGTCAATTATGGAATTATTTCCTAATTATCATAATTAATTCACTAATTACCTTAATTAATTCACTAATTACCTTAATTAACGGTGCGGGTTCTTACACTGCCGAAGAAGCTCTTCCTCTCGCTCCCATGTGCACTCCTCGGGACTACACCCAGTCCACTGCACCTTGACCATCGGAATAGTCTTGCTTCTAAGCTGCTTCTCGCCTCGATCGAGAATCTTGAGTGGTCCGACGGGAGTCTTTAGGTTCTCCCGAACCTCCACATCATCCGGTTGCACCACGTGCGAAGGATTTGCTATGTACCTCCGAAGCTGAGACACGTGAAACACGTCGTGGATGTTGGCTAGGTTCGGACGCAAGGCAAGTCGATAGGCAACAGGTCCTACTCTACCAAGGATCTGGTAGGGCCCAATAAACCGCGGGCTCAACTTCCTCACTCCGAGTGCCCGTCCAACACCGGTGACAGGTGAAAGTCTCACAAACACGTGCTCACCCTCACTGAACTCGAGTGGACGATGCTTGTGATCATAATAGCTCTTATGTCGACTCTGTGCCTGTTTTAGTTTATCTCGGATCATTCTGATCTGGTTAGAAGTGTCATGTACCAAGTCTGGCCCAATCATTTGCCTCAGTCCAACAAGTAGGTGATCTACACCGTCGCCCATACAAAGCCTCATATGGTGCCATTCCCAAACTGGAATGAAAACTATTATTATATGAGAACTCTACCAGTGGAAGGTACCTATCCCATGCCTTACCCTGCTCCAGAGCACAAGCTCTTAGCATATCCTCCAGGGTCTAAATAGTCCTCTCTGTCTAACCATCAGCCTGAGGATAATAAGTTGTGCTCAGTCTCAACTGAGTGCCGAAAGCCTGCTGCAGTGCTCCCTAGAAGCGAGATGTGAACTTCGGGTCCCGATCGCTCACAATGCTCTCAGGCACTCCGTGAAGTCTAGCAATCTCCTTCAAGTAGAGTCGAGTCAACTGCTCTGTAGTAAAAGTCACCTTCACTGGCAGAAAACGAGCAGATTTCGTAAGCCTGTCAACAATAACCCATATAGAATCATATCCAGCCTGAGTCTTGGGCAACCCAACAACAAAATCCATGGAAATACAATCCCACTTCCATACCGGAATATCTAGAGGTTGAAGCAAATCACCAGGTCTTTGGTGCTCAATCTTAACTTTATGACAGATGAGACACTTTTCAACAAACTTAGCAATGTCATTCTTCATACCCGGTCACCATAAATTTTCCTTTAAGACATGATACATCTTAGTAGCTCCTGGATGAATAGAGTATTGACCTTTGTGTGCTTCAGTCAACACATCATCCACTAACTGACCCTTGGGCACAATTATCCTTTCTTGATAACGTTTGAAGCCTTGACTATCAATAGACACATCTTTTTGACCTGTCATGGCCACAATGTCCTTATCAAATTGTTAAGCCTCTAAGATTCTCTCCAATAATGCATTCTGAATGGAAATTTTCTCAACTTCTAAGCTACCATTGCCTTTACTGACCACCACATTCAGATTTCTGAGATTTTCAGTCAACTGATATTCTTCAATAATCAGATTTGCAATCACGATAGATTTCTTGCTCAGGGCATCGGCTACAACATTAGCCTTACCCAGATGGTATTTTAGTTCAAATTCATAGTCCTTCAGGAACTCCATCCATCTCCTTTGCCTCATGTTCAACTCTTTCTAGTCAAACAGATACTTCAGAATTTTGTGATCGCTATACACTAAGAAATCAACACCATATAGATAGTGTCTCCATATTTTCAAGGCAAACACTATAGCTGCTAGCTCTAGATCATGCGTAGGGTAATTCTCCTCATGCGGTTTCAACTGCCTAGAAGCATACGCAACAACTCTCTTATCTTGCATTAGGACACATCCCAAACTTTTCCCTAAGGCATCACAATAGACCTCGAAAGTACGCTCAAGATCGGGAAGGGTTAATGTTGGAGCAGTCGTCAACTTTTCTTTTAGTGCATGAAAATAATTTTCGCACTCCTGAGTCCACACGAATGGTATCTTCTTTCTAGTCAAGCGGGTCAATGGTAAAACCATTGTAGAAAACCCCTCATTAAATCTTCGGTAATAACCGGCTAGACCCAGAAAACTTCGGAATTTAGAAACAGTCTTAGGTCTCTCCCAATCCATCACGGCCTCTATTTTATTAGGATCCACTTCCACTCCATCAACAGATATGACATGGCCCAAAAATTGAACCTTTGACAACCAGAATTCACACTTGGAAAACTTGGCGTACAATTGATTATCCTTCAACACTTGCAAAACAATTCTAAGGTGGTCCGCGTGCTCCTTGTTATTCTTAGAATAAATCAAAATATCATCTATGAACACAACCACAAATTGATCCAGATATGGCCTGAAAAAATGGTTTATATAGTCCATAAACACTGCCGGAACATTAGTGAGACCAAAAGGAATTACCTGGTACTCATAATATCCGTATCTAGACCTGAATGCAGTCTACATAATATCATCTGACTTAACCCGAATCTGGTGGTAACCTGACCTCAAATCAATTTTTGAGATGACACAAGCACCCCTCAACTGATCAAGCAAATCATCTATGCGATGGAGATGATACTTGTTCTTTACAGTCACTTTATTTAATTACCTGTAGTCTGTCACAAGTCTCATGGTTCCATCCTTATTCTTGACAAATAATACTGGTGCTTCCCACGGGGACACACTAGGTCGAATGAAATGCTTAGCCAACAAGTCCTGAATCTGTTTCTTTAATTCATCTAATTCCAGAGGAGACATCCATTATGGAGCCATAGAAATGGTCCCCACACCAGGCAACAGTTCGATAGAGAATTCTATTTCTCTCTCTGGTGGAAGATGTGGAATCTCATCCGGAAATACATCCATGAATTCATTTACAATTGGGATATCAGCAACCTTATCCTGAGTACTACTGCTCACTAATCTTCCCAACCATATATAGCCTAATGCTCCCTCCTCCAAGGCCCGTCTAGCCTGATGTATTGATATACAAGGAGAGGAGCTAGTAGCAGACTCCTCGGATAACATCACTAGTTTCTTACCATGGCAGTCAATCACTGCACAATTTTTAGAAAGCTAGTCCATAACCAAGATGACTTGAAGACTAACCATGGGTAGAAAGCCAGTACATAGCCAAGGAAACACCATCTTGTGTGGCACACAAACATACATACATATACATGCAACATATGACAGTTCATATCCATATACCATATAAAAGTACCATCCTCCCTCGAAGTCTGGTGGAACAAATGGGGGATTAACCCCAAGGACCGAAAGCTTACCTGGCACGCAGTGTCCTCTAATAATTCTGGTGTCCACAGAGTCCCGATCTCTCACAAAGTCACAACCTAGTTCCAAAATATGAAGACAATCAATATTCCTATATACCAGTCTACCACGTTTAATTTCTTTAGACTACAGATGCAAGAAACCTACACCTACTTTTTAGTCCAATTTATCAAATTGTCTTAAATGCCCATTTCATAATTTTTCCTTTTACAAGAAGCGATCCCAAGCATATTTAACAAAGGGAGCCATGTCCAAATCACTCTCTAAATATCCATACCATGACTTACCTCAATATGAAAAATCTAAAAATCTCCAACTCAAGCGAATGTGGATTCTAATCCGTGGAATTTGCTCAAAACAAAGTTGGGATCAACTCTACAACACGAAACAATAACAACCAATCACTATTAATCTCCTAAATTATCAATTTTCGGATGGTCACTATTCATCATCACCCTAAATTTGAAAATTTCAAGAAAATGGAGTTTAAGAGTTGGAAACTCACCGCACAACACCCTAAAACGATGAGAGCAACTCCTTTCAAGCTTCCATGGGGTGGGAACCTCTCAAACAACCCAAACATACAACCCACGAGATCTTTGGATGAGGATATCTCTCTCCACAATAAACCCCAACCGAAAATGAGTTATGATTTAGAAAGAGGAGAAGATTTGAAGCGGTTTTGGCTTTGAAACAGATGCATTTCGGTTTGTGGTTTATTCGGTTATAGGTTTTTTGGTTCGGTTACCGCAGTTTGAATCGGTTGATGAACACCCCTACCTTTCACGGTATGATTTCTGACATTTACAGAGACATTTAAATTACTATTCCTTTTTTGGTAATCTTTTTTTTTGTAATCAAATTACTATTCCTTTTATTTTATTTTATTTTTTTGATAATCACTTTTCCTTTTATTATTACTTATAGTCGGTGATTGTCAAAAAAATTCAATAAATTTTGCATTTAAATGGAATTTGCATGGTGACTTATCAGTTGTTCAACCCAATAATATAATCCTATTGTTATACGAAATTTATTTTATCTCAAAGAGTTTAATTTTATATTATCAGATGATTTTTAATATAATTACAAAACTAATAAATTAAAAAACTACTGCTAAAATAAAGTGATTATTGAATTCAACCGAGTAAATACAATTAAAATTTAATAAACAAATGTCGATTAAGATTTGAAATTTGATAACATTAATTTTAATATTATATTCAAATGATTTATTTTATAAATACGTAGATGCAAATCGTTTCCATATAGAAAATATACCAATAAAGTATTAAAAATAAATATCGATGGTATGATTTTATTTTTTCAATCAATAGTAAAGTATTAAATCGTTAATATATTTCCATATGTACAATTAAATAATAAAGTACTGAAGAATGATGATTAATTTGCTCGTCGGGTAAATAGTTTTCCAACTTTTGATCTTTGCTTATTGTCTAGGACACTCGGTTACGTTCCTCCATATATAAGAAAATAACAGGAAACGTTATTTGACTGTCCGTGAGTCAATTCTGTAAGTAAGTAGTGATAAGGAAAGCATGAAAATAAATATAAATAAAAACATGTAACAACAGATATTCATTTTATTCTGTCCATTCAGATGGCACATTATTGATACGGTTTACAATACTTTATACATTAGATCAACTGTTTAGGGCACAATCTTCGGGCCCGAACTGCAGCTCCTGATTTTTGGTATCGTAAATGAACTTGACATTTACCTGCTGATAATTACCTAAAATGGTAAATCTGTCATCTGATTGAATCATGAGACAGAAGGTTTCTTCGGGTGGTTCCTTTTCGTTATCTACTTCCCTATGGAAAACGCCTTGAGGATGTACATCCAGCTGAGCACCTTTAAAATAGAAAGTGACCGTGGGTAAATCTTTGGTGTAGCCTTTTACTCGATACCTTTTATAACACAAACAACCGTTGTTATCAATGTAACTGATGAATTCTTTAAGACTTGAAAAGTGTGACTTCACTTTCTCTTCAAGTTTTTTATATGCATCCTTGATTACGTATGACATAGTTGAACCTGAGTCTATTACACACCCACCCGGCTTTTTCTGACTGGGAGCGGGAGCAAACACCTTTGGATCAATATCGAGTCGCTTCCCTTCAAAGCCGAGACCTTCCAAAGCCACACGGTAACCATGATCATTACTTTTCAAGAATTTCGTGGTTCTCAAATCTGCCGGTGGCTTTATCTCTGAGCCAAACCTGAGATACGTAGTTGTGGGTTTCTCCACGTAACCTACGAAACAGTATGAGAATCTTCCACCACTTATAGGCTCTAGTTTCTTCAAAATAGAATATTCTCCATAACCATCATAGATTCCTAAGCCAAATACCCCTGCTACAACATATATTCTTTTATACCGTTCAGCATTTTGGTCCCAATTGTTAAGACCACACCCGAAAGTTACGTCCTTAATGGACTCAACGCGGGAAGATGAACTAGAACCAGATGGGAAAGTGAAAGTCTCATTCCCAAGAACGCCTGTAGAACTGTCACCATCAGCGTACGTTATTGTATAGGGCACCTTCTTCTTATACTCGTGATCAAGGAGATCGTGGTAAGATTTAGACGTGAAATTTGAAAATAATTTATTCTTTTGAGGGTAGCAATGCCTACTTCTGTCATGTTTATCAGCACACCCCTCACATTGAACCCATGTGAGGGAAGAGCCAGTATCCAACTGTAAGAAGTACGACATGTACGAGGGATTCCCTGTGAAGGTGCCAATACCAACCTTCACAAGCATGAATGCGTCGTATTTTGGTGAAATGGGTGGAGTGATTGCGTCTGGCTGCAAAGCATCTGAACCGTGGGAAAGATTATGAATTATTGATGATGGAGGTGATTTAATTAGAGTATATGGGTGTATGAGCTCTAGTGACAAGCCACTAGAGCTACTCTTGGAAGCTAAGATTTGGCATGACAACAATGAGAGAAAAATCATACACATCATTGAAGATATGGAAGCCATTAGGTCGGTCTGTGAATAAATTTGAGTTTCATTAGCTCTTTTTATAGTTGATGATGAGTTTGAGACATAACATTATGAAGCTATAATTAATTAAATGGGATCAACCTACATTAATTCCACGACGTCTTCTTCTGCCGCAAATTCTCCCCTCTATCCTATATATGTACATATATACTATTAGTGAGGCATACCGAGATTAATGTTCAATTCGAATATTTAACTTTGAATTGTTTAAAGTGTTACGTCATCGAGGATACGACAAAGCTATTTTGGCTCCACCTACATCAATGTTATTTATTTTATTCTATTTTTGTAGTTTTTATCTTGTCACATTGATGCACATTTCAAATCTGGGAATTTGAACTTTTGAAATTTTATTTACTAAAAACGGATATGTGAACTATAAATTAATATGATGAATATTCCTCTTTAATAAAGTTTCGATTGTGTTATGTATTAGGAAACGGATTAATTACTCATTTGTTATGATCGACGTCCAATTGTATCGCCATCAACTCTACTTCTTTGTCATTATTCATAAATCAAGGGACCATATAATACAATGCACCTCTTGCGTAATACGTAAGGATACGTATAACATGACAGCGATGGAAAACAAACTAACCTGGTTTACAATAGCAATGATATATGCGATTACGCGCTATCAAACTAATTTTAGATTTTTTTATTTTTTTTTTTTGGTTAATGACATGATGAGTTCTTCATCATCAAATGATTTTAATTTTTTTTATTTTTACTGGGAGCATAATTGGTAGAGGCAATATTAATTAACAATGCAAATTGAAGTAAACCGATTAATTGAATATAACTCATTTGGAAGTATAAATGCGAAAACATAAAAATAGCATAATTATCTGAATAAAACCATGAACTAATTGAACATCATGAATTGAAGCTAAACAACCAATTGATTTATTAAACATCATGTATTATTTTGGCGATGCTCTTGATGAATGCAAAGCACGCTATTTGCGCTTTCAAGCATTGAAAGTAAAGTAAGGGCTAATGTCCCAAAGTCATTGCTCTCTCCATGAAAAGCATATTTTTGAGCTGTTAGACATTAGATTTTTTCGTGGCCTACATTTTTTTTTTCCATCCGTGTGCGTATTAATGAAATTTTAAAAAAAGTTATATACATAGCATGTTATATTGTAAATTACAGTATTTAAAATTAATGGTCAAGAATTCATAATATTATGAACCTCAGTTATATAATGAAAATAGTTTTCAACTTTAAATAGTAGAAAATTGGGTGATATTTGAGGGTCTTGTGTAGGGTCTTAAGGTCTGGGTTCAGAATTTAGAGAGAAAGAAGAGAATTAGAGAGAGAAGGGATTTGTCCAAACTTTCTTGAATTCTATTTTCCCGCCCCTCATAGGCTTTATACTGTTTTGACGTCATTAACCTTAGCCAACTTGATTACTTAGTCAATTTCATAAAATACTGTCTGTATGTAAATTGCAAGACAACTAACTGGAATACCTCATATATAAATATAATGTGAGTATCTAAAGCCACAGGACTACAACACGTAGCCTGGGTCAAAATCCTGATACTTTAATTACAACAGCGAATTAAAAGACAATAACAATCATGTGGCATGGACAAACCCCATGCTCACCAAATAAGGCAACAATGCCCAATAACAGTCTCAGCATAATATCATAATCAAAGCGGAAAAACATAAACAGCAGTCAACATCCAGCATATCAGCATGTCATAATAACATCAACTCAGCTCTGGCCTCCTGCCACCTGAGCCCTCAACATTACCTGATCCTGAAATAAGCGTCCCCAAACGTGGGGTGAGATCTCTAACAAGAAATCTCAGTAAGACAAGGGGTCCTCAAGGAGTTTCCACCCCAAGCTCACTTACATGTGTAATATAAGTTCAAAAACAGTATTTACAATATAAGTTCCAAAACTATGCGATGCAGCAATTAATCATGCCATGTGTGTTTATCAAATCTACTGGCCAGAGAAATGTAGGAATACGTCTATACCTACATGAGTACAAGGACACCGCCTGCACCTCACCCACAGCCTCACCATCTTGTATGTACTACATACTCAGGCTTACCGTATAGGTGGACACCACATGCATCTCATAAAAGCACATTGCATATAAATAGCTCAACAGCATTTCCAAAACATTAAAGCATGTAACACAGCATGCATAAACCCATCCCCATAGGACATGGTGGAACAATAAAATGGCTAAACCGAGGACACGAAAGCTTACCTTGCAAGCTAGCTATCCAAGCCAAGAGTCCAACCACTCACAAGTCCAAAAACAGCAGTATCACAATCTGACATGGACCAATAATACATCAATATTTATGCACTACAAGCATACCACTTAAAGACTACGCCTTTCCTTTACGTTTTACGTCTTAAGGCTTCCAACAAAGCCATAAGCCCTTAATCATATGATTCTGACTTAGTTCATTAATTACAGAAGTTAAACTTCCTTAATCTAGGGTCCACAAACCCCCAATAGCTTACTGTTCATACAGCACAGCTACTGTCTGCGCAAACCCAGGATATCCGGATATCAGAAGGGACATATCCGGATATGTCATATCCGGATATCACACTGACCATATCCGGATATACCATATCCGGATACCCAGATCCCATATCCGGATATCAATATCCGGATACCATATCCGGATATTGATATCCGGATATCTGTTCGACAAATATCCGGATATCTCACGACAGAATGCAGTTTCTGCATTTCGTGAATATCCAGCCCAAAGATCCAACTTTTAACACATGTACACGTTAAAGCATGCATCTTTAAGCATATATAGGTTTGCTTATGTGTTGGTTACATGTTAAACCCATTAACATACCAAGATACCACCTTTAGGCCATAAAAACACATGATCAAGTTAAGGTGACTTACCCCAAAGCTTAGTCAGTAGTTCAAAGTGCCTTTGGAGCTCCCAATACTGCACACAAGTCCAGCACACCCAAGGACACGAAAATGCCACACCAAAGGTTGGTTCTTGGCACCAAATGAGGCTTCTTGAAGCCTCTAATGGCATGAACAATGGCTCACAACCATGGAGACAACACCACAGCCCTCAAACACTCCCTCAACAGCAACACCCTCAGAGCACAAGACCACAACCTCCTTACAATGCACTCACTCAAGTGTTTTCATGGTAAAAGAGGAAGGATTAAGGCTAAAGGTGACAACTTGGTGGTTTCTCCCAAGCAAAATGGCCAAGGAGGAAGGAAAACAAAGCTGCAGCCACCCAAACTCACGTTCAATATGGCATGCCTAGGGTTGTGTGCCTTAGTGTGTCTATTTATAGGCACATGGCCACTAATCGCGCAGTATTAGCCTTAATAGCAAAGTAAAAGATCTTGATCCCAAACTTCGGAATCTAGACCTAGACATTTTTCTAAGATTTGTCATATTTTTATTTTATTTTTCGGAGCACCTTTCCGGTACGTGCTTTTCCATAGCCAGTATCAGTTCTGGCATCAGATTACGTTATTTTGACCTGAAACTTGTTTTACAAGTCCTACATAATATTCTAGTAATTATCATGCATTCGTTATAATTTTCCGGGATACTTTTCCGGTACGCATTTATACCGGGTAGCAGAACCGGTACTGCGCTTTTCTTCCGAAAAGCGACTTTCAGCATTTTTACTCAATCAATATAATTATTTAAGCCCATTAATAATTATTAAGGTCAATTATGGAATCATTTCCTAATTATCATAATTAATTCACTAATTACCTTAATTAACGGTGCGGGTTCTTCCATTCACCCCACCTTTTTAAGGATTTTGTCCTCAAAATCAGAAACATACCTGTCTCGAAAGTCGGGATACTGTCGGAGAAGCTCATCCTCTCGCTCCCACATGCACTCCTCGGGACTACGCCCAGTCCACTGCACCTTGACCATCGGAATGATCTTGCTCCTAAGCTGTTTCTCGCCTCGATCGAGGATCTTGAGTGGTCCGACGGGAGTTTTTAGGTTCTCCCGAACCTCCACATCATCCGGCTGCACCACGTGCGAAGGATCTGCTATGTACTTCCGAAGCTGAGACACGTGAAACACGTCGTGGATGTTGGCTAGGTTCGGAGGCAAGGCGAGTCGATAGGCAACTGGTCCTACTCTACCAAGGATCTGGTAGGGCCCAATGAACCGCGGGCTCAACTTCCTCACTCCGAGTGCCCGTCCAACACCGGTGACAGGTGAAAGTTTCACAAACACGTGCTCACCCTCACTGAACTCCAGTGGACGATGCTTGACATCATAGTAGCTTTTCTGGCGATTCTGTGCCTGCTTCAACTTTTCCCTGATCATCTGGATCTGCTGGGTAGTATCTTGGACAAAGTCCAAGCCAAAAAGCTCTTTATCTCCAACCTCAGACCAGCAGGTAGGAGTCCGACACCTCCTACCATACAGCGCCTCGTAGGGTGTCATGCCCAGACTAGCATGAAAACTGTTGTTGTACGAGAATTCTACCAACGGAAGGTACCTATCCCATGCAGAACCCTGCTCCAATGTGCAAGCTCTCAACATGTCCTCCAATGTCTGGATGGTCCGCTCAGTCTGTCCGTCAGTCTGAGGGTGATAGGCGGTACTCAATCTCAACTGCGTACCAAAAGCCTCCTGCAGCGCCTCCCAGAACCGAGAAGTGAACTTCGAGTCCCTATCACTGATGATACTCTCGGGCACCCCGTGAAGCCTCACAATCTCGCGGATATATAGCTTGGCCAACTGCTCTGTAGTGAAGCTCACCTTCACTGGAAGAAAATGGGCAGACTTGGTTAATCTGTCCACAATGACCCAGATAGAGTCACAACCAGCCTGAGTTTTAGGCAATCCCACCACGAAGTCCATGGAAATACTCTCCCACTTCCACTGTGGAATTTCAAGAGGTTGAAGTTTACCAGACGGTTTCTGGTGCTCGATCTTCACTTTCTGACATATCAAACACTTGGACACGTAGACCGCTATGTCCTTCTTCATGCCCGGCCACCAAAAATTTCCCTTTAAGTCCTGGTACATTTTTGTGGCGCCAGGGTGGATAGTAAACCGGCCCTTATGAGCATCTGCCATAACCTCTTCGGTCAATGGCCCTCGAGGAATAACAATCCTCTTCTGGAACAGTAGCAATCCATCCTCGTTCCAAGACACACCGTCCTGGTTCTTCACATAATCAAGGCACTCTCTTTGCACTTGCGCCTCTTTAATCTTTTCCATCAGCTCATTAATCACTTCTGCTGTTTCCATTTCGAGCAGTGCGCCCCCAAACAAGGAGTTCACTCTCAAGTCTCTGAACTTTTCGATTACCTCGTAGTCGCTCATCATCAAGCTGGATAAGCTCACGGATTTCCGACTCAAAGCATCGGCTACCACATTGGCCTTGCCAGGATGGTACCTCAACTCAAAGTCGTAGTCCTTCAAGAACTCCATCCATCTACGCTGTCTCATGTTCAACTCCTTCTGGTCAAACAGATACTTCAGGCTCTTGTGATCACTGAATACAGCAAACTTCATGCCAAACAGGTAATGCCTCCAAATCTTGAACGCAAAAACAATGGCTGCCAACTCCAAGTCATGAGTCGGGTAGTTCTCCTCATGAGGTTTCAACTGTCTTGAAGCATAGGCAACATCTTTCCCTTTCTGCATCAACACACAGCCTAATCCTTTACCAGAGGCATCGCAGTATAACTCAAACTGTTCCGCAGGATCAGGAAGGACTAACACTGGAGCAGTAGTCAGTCTCTCCTTTAACTCCTGGAAACACACCTCACACTCATGTGTCCACACGAATGGAGTCTCCTTTCGGGTCAGGCGAGTCATCGATAGCACCATTTTGGAGAATCCTTCTATGAACCTCCTATAGTACCCTGCCAAACCCAAGAAGCTTCTCACTTCTATAACCGTCTTGGGCCTCTCCCAGTCCATCACGGCCTCAATCTTGTTAGGATCAACTGCAACTCCATCAGCGGAAATCACATGACCCAAAAATTTCACCGCCTTGAGCCAAAACTCACATTTTGACGGCTTAGCATATATCTTTTTCTCTTTCAGCACTTGCAAAACAATCTTCAAGTGCTCAGTATGCTCCTCCTCCGTCTTGGAGTAAATCAAGATGTCGTCAATGAAGACGATCACAAACTGATCCAGGTACGGCTGGAAGATCCTGTTCATGTAGTCCATGAACACCGCGGGTGCATTGGTGAGTCCAAACGGGATCACCAAGTACTCATAATGCCCGTACCTCGAGCGAAACGCCGTCTTTGGGACATCCTCCGGCTTCACCCGTATCTGATGGTAACCGGACCGGAGGTCGATCTTGGAATACACACAAGCACCCCTGAGCTGATCCAGCAAATCATCAATGCGTGGAAGAGGATACTTGTTCTTGATTGTCACCTTGTTCAACTGTCTGTAGTCGGTGCACAACCGCATGGTCCCATCTTTCTTTTTCACAAAAATGACCGGTGCTCCCCAGGGAGACACACTCGGCCGAATGAAATCTTTCGCTGAAAGCTCCTCAATATGCTTCTTCAGCTCCGCCAACTCTGGTGGCGACATCCGGTATGGAGCCAATGAGATAGGCCCCACACCAGGCAATAAATCAATGGAGAACTCTATCTCCCTCTGCGGTGGAAACTCAGGAATCTCCTCGGGAAACACCTCGAGGAATTCCCTCACCACAGGAATGCCAGTGAGATCCTCCTGTGTCCCACTCACCAAACCTCCCAACATGACATAGCCAAATGCCCCTGCTCTCAAGGCCCTCCTCGCCTGCAGGACTGAAATGAACGGTGAGGAACTGGCTGTGGACCCACCCGGAGACATCACCACCTTCTTGGCACAACAATCAATCAATGCACAGTTTCTGGACAACCAATCCATGCCCAGAATAATCTCCAGGTTGGCCATCGGGAATCCTATCAGATCTACCGAGAAGTCACGGCCATCCCACTGAAACGCTACACCGCGATGAACAGTGGAGGTCAAACATTTTTCTCCGGTGGCGGTGGTCACCCGCATCGGTGGAGAAAGCACATCACTGGGCAACTCAAGCCCCACAGCAATAGGGGTAGCAACAAAAGAATGTGTTGCCCCGGAATCAAACAATACATCAACAGTTGAACCACCAATGGTAACAGTACCTCTGACCAGGTTCGGAGCTCTGTCCGACTGCTGACGATCGAGTGTGTATACTCGCCCCGTAGTAGGTGGCACGACTGGTATCCCAGTAGGAACCATCTGCAATGGCACAGCCTGCACTGCAGCAACTCTCGCCGTCGGGCAATCTCTGGAATAGTGGCCCTCCTTGCCACACTGGAAACAAATCAGCTGACCGGTAGAACACGGCCCAAAGTGTGACTTCCCGCATCCCGAGCATCTGGGGGCAGGAGGTCTCGCTGTGTTCCCCTGAGTAGCAGTCTTTCTAAACTGATTTGGCGCTTGCTTAGCCGCCAACTGTTTGCCCTTGCCCTTGTTTGCAAAATTTTTGTTCTTCCAGGTAGCGGAACCGCCGGTACTCTGTGGCACCTCAATCTTGGCCTTCTTGGCCTGACTCTCACGGCAGTAGTCCTCAATGTCACGACACTGCTGTACTAAAGCTCCGAAGTCTCTCGAAGCAGAACCAACAAGATGTCCAGCAATGTCCTCATTAAGTCCCCTCCGGAACTTAGCCGCAAGAAAAACAGGAGTCGGTCTCGCCATGCGGAAATGAGCGTACTTGACCAGCTCATTAAACTTGGCCAGGTACTCGTCGACAGACAACGAGCCCTGTACCAATCGGTCAAACTCTCCCTGCTTCCTCTCCTGTGAGTCATAAGGAAAGTACTGACCCAGAAAGCTCTCCTCGAAGAATGGCCACGTCATCACATGGCCCTGCATCTCGTAGATGTGAGAAAG
>JAVKPL010003388.1:0-19706 GCA_032173675.1 Gastrolobium villosum
TTGGTTCTTGGCACCAAAGGAGGCTTCTTGAAACCTCTAATGGCATGAACAATGGTTCATAACCATGGAGACAACACCACAGCCCACTAACACCCCTCACCCAGCACCTCAACTCAGAAAAGATTGCACTCCACTCTCACAAAACACACTCAAGTTGTTTAGGAGAAGGAATGGTGAAGAAGATTGGAGGAGAAAGGTTACAAGGCTCACAAATGGTGAAGGAAACCATGAACAGTGCCAAGCACTCAGAAAACACAGCCTCCTCACGTAGGAAAATAGTGGCTGCCTAGGGTTGTGTGCTAAGTGGGTCTATTTATAGGCCCAAGCACTAACCGCGCAGTATTAGCCTTAATCGCAAAGTAAAAGATATTGATCCCAAACTTCGGATTCTAGACCTACGCATTTTTCTAAGATTTTTCATATTTTTATTTTATTTTTCGGAGCACCTTTCCGGTACGCGCTTTTCCATAGCCAGTATCAGTTCTGGCATCAGATTACGTCATTTTGACTTGAAACTTGTTTTACAAGTCCTACATAATATTCTAGTAATTATCATGCATTCGTTATAATTTTCCGGGATACTTTTCCGGTACGCATTTATACCGAGTAGCAGAACCGGTATCTGCGCTTTTCTTCCGAAAAGCGACTTTCAGCATTTTTACTCACTCGATATAATTATCTAAGCCCATTAATAATTATTAGGGTCAATTATGGAATTATTTCCTAATTATCGTAATTAGCTTACTAATTACCTTAATTAGCGGTGCGGGTTCTTACATTCACCCCACCTTTTTAAGGATTTTGTCCTCAAAATCAGAAACATACCTGTCTCGAAAGTCGGGATACTGTCGGAGAAGCTCATCCTCTCGCTCCCAGGTACACTCCTCAGGAGTTCTCCCTGACCATTGTACTTTGACCATCGGAATGGTCTTGCTCCTCAACTGCTTCTCGCCACGATCGAGAATCTTGAGTGGTCCGACGGGAGTCTTTAGGTTCTCCCGAACCTCCACGTCATCCGGCTGCACCACGTGCGAAGGATCTGCTATGTACTTTCGAAGCTGAGACACGTGAAACACGTCGTGGATGTTGGCTAGGTTCGGAGGTAAGGCGAGTCGATAGGCAACTGGTCCTACTCTACCAAGGATCTGGTAGGGCCCTATGAATCGCGGGCTCAACTTCCTCACGCCGAGTGCCCGTCCAACACCGGTGACAGGTGAAAGTTTCACAAACACGTGCTCACCCTCACTGAACTCCAGTGGTCGATGCTTGTCATCATAGTAGCTCTTCTGACGATTTTGCGCCTGCTTCAACTTTTCCCTGATCATCTGGATCTGTAGGGTAGTATCTTGGACAAAGTCCAAGCCGAAAAGCTCTTTATCTCCAACCTCGGACCAGCAGGTAGGAGTCCGACACCTCCTACCATACAGCGCCTCGTAGGGTGCCATGCCCAGACTAGCATGAAAACTGTTGTTGTATGAAAATTCAACCAACGGAAGGTACCTATCCCATGCAGAACCCTGCTCCAACGTGCAAGCTCTCAACATGTCCTCCAATGTCTGGATGGTCCGCTCAGTCTGTCCGTCAGTCTGAGGGTGATAGGCGGTACTCAATCGCAACTGCGTACCAAAAGCCTCCTGCAGCGCCTCCCAGAACCGAGATGTGAACTTCGGGTCCCTATCACTGATGATACTCTCGGGCACCCCGTGAAGCCTCACAATCTCGCGGACATATAGCTTGGCCAACTGCTCTGTAGTGAAGCTCACCTTCACTGGAAGAAAATGGGCAGACTTGGTCAATCTGTCCACAATGACCCAGATAGAGTCACAACCAGCCTGAGTTTTAGGCAATCCCACCACGAAGTCCATGGAAATACTCTCCCACTTCCACTGTGGAATCTCCAGAGGTTGAAGTTTACCAGACGGTTTCTGGTGCTCGATCTTCACTTTCTGACAAATAAGGCACTTGGACACGTAGACCGCTATGTCCTTCTTCATGCCCGGCCACCAAAAATTCCTTTTTAGGTCCTGGTACATTTTTGTGGCACCAGGGTGGATAGTGAACCGGCCTTTATGAGCCTCTGTCATAACCTCTTCGGTCAATGGCCCTCGAGGAATAACAATCCTCTTCTGGAACAGCAGCAATCCGTCATCGTTCCAAGACACACCGTCCTGGTTCTTCACATAATCGAGACACTCTCTTTGCACTTGCGCCTCTTTGATCTTTTCCATCAGCTCATTAATCACCTCTGCTGTCTCCATCTCAAGCAGTGCACCCCCAAACAAGGAGTTCACTCTCAAGTCTCTGAACTTCTCGATCATCTCGTAGTCGTTCATCATTAAACTGGATAAGCTCACGGATTTCCGACTCAAAGCATCGGCTACCACATTGGCCTTGCCAGGATGATACCTCAACTCAAAGTCGTAGTCCTTCAAGAACTCCATCCATCTACGCTGTCTCATGTTCAACTCCTTCTGGTCAAACAGGTACTTCAGGCTCTTGTGATCACTGAATACAGCAAACTTCATGCCAAACAGGTAATGCCTCCAAATCTTGAAAGCAAAAACAATGGCTGCCAACTCCAAGTCGTGAGTCGGGTAGTTCTCCTCATGAGGTTTCAACTGTCTTGAAGCGTAAGCAACCGCTTTCCCTTTCTGCATCAGCACACAGCCAAGTCCTTTACCAGAGGCATCGCAGTACAACTCGAATTGCTCCGCAGGATCAGGAAGGACTAACACAGGAGCAGTAGTCAGTCTCTCCTTTAACTCCTGGAAACACTCCTCACACTCATGTGTCCACACGAATGGAGTCTCCTTTCGGGTAAGGCGAGTCATCGGTAGCACCATCTTGGAGAATCCTTCTATGAACCTCCGATAGTACCCGGCCAAACCCAAGAAGCTTCTCACTTCTGTAACCGTCTTGGGCCTCTCCCAATCCATCACGGCCTCAATCTTGTTAGGATCAACTGCAACTCCATTAGCAGAAATCACATGACCCAGAAATTTCACCGCCTTGAGCCAAAACTCGCATTTCGACGGCTTAGCATAAAGCTTTTTCTCTTTTAGCACTTGCAACACAATCTTCAAGTGCTCGGTATGCTCCTCCTCCGTCTTGGAGTAGATCAAGATGTCGTCAATGAAGACGATCACAAACTGATCCAGGTACGGCTGGAAGATTCTGTTCATGTAGTCCATGAACACTGCGGGTGCATTGGTGAGTCCAAACGGGATCACCAAGTACTCGTAGTGCCCGTACCTCGAGCGAAACGCTGTCTTAGGGACATCCTCCGGCTTTACCCGTATCTGATGATAACCGGACCGAAGATCAATCTTGGAATACACACAAGCACCCCTGAGCTGATCCAGCAAATCGTCAATGCGTGGAAGAGGATACTTGTTCTTGATTGTCACCTTGTTCAACTGTCTGTAGTCGGTGCACAACCGCATGGTCCCATCTTTCTTTTTCACAAATATGACCGGTGCTCCCCAGGGAGACACACTCGGCCGAATAAAATCTTTCGCTGAAAGCTCCTCGATATGCTTCTTCAGCTCTGCCAACTCTGGTGGCGACATCCGGTATGGAGCCAACGATATAGGCCCCACACCAGGCAGTAAGTCGATGGAGAACTCTATCTCCCTCTGTGGTGGAAACTCAGGAATCTCCTCAGGAAACACCTCGAGGAATTCCCTCACCACAGGAATGCCAGTGAGATCCTCCTGTGTCCCACTCACCAAACCTCCCAACATGACATAGCCAAATGCCCCTGCTCTCAAGGCCCTCCTCGCCTGCAGGACTGAAATGAACGGTGAGGAACTGGCTGTGGACCCACCCGGAGACATCACCACTTTCTTGGCACAACAGTCAATCATTGCACAGTTTCTGGACAACCAATCCATGCCCAGAATAATTTGAAGGTTGGCCATCGGTAATCCTATCAGATCTACCAAGAAGTCACGGCCATCCCACTGAAACGCTACATCGCGATGAACAGTGGAGGTCAAACATTTTTCTCCGGTGGCGGTGGTAACCCGCATCGGTGGAGAAAGCACATCACTGGGCAACTCAAGCCCCACAGCAATAGGGGTAGCAACAAAAGAGTGCGTTGCCCCGGAATCAAATAAAACATCAATAGCTGATCCACCAATGGTAACAGTACCTCTGACCAGGTTCGGAGCTCTGTCCGACTGCTGACGGTCCAACGTATACACACGCCCCGTAGTAGGTGGCACTGCTGGTGCCCCAGTAGGAACCATCTGCAAAGGCACAGCCTGCACTGCAGCAACTCTCGCCGTCGGGCAATCTCTGGAATAGTGGCCCTCCTTGCCACACTGGAAGCATATCAGCTGCCCGGTAGAACACGGCCCAAAATGTCACTTCCCGCATCCCGAACATCTAGGAGCAGGAGGTCTAGCAGCGTTCCCCGTAGCGGTAGTCTTTCTGAACTGGTTTGGCGTTTGCTTAGCCGCCATCTGTTTGCCCTTGCCCTTGTTCGCAAAATTTTTACTCTTCCAGGGAGTGGAACCGCCGGTACCCTGTGGTACCTCCATCTTGGCCTTCTTGGCCTTACTCGTGCTGTAGAAGTCCTCAATATCACGACACTGCTGGACCAGTGTCCCAAAATCTCTGGATGCAGACCCAGCTAGGTAACCAGCAATATCCTCATTAAGTCCCCTGCGGAACTTAGCAGCCAAGAATGTAGGAGTAGGCCTCGCCATCCTGAAGTGTGAAAACTTCACCAGTTCATTAAACTTGGCCAGGTACTCGTCGACAGACAACGAGCCCTGAACCAACCGGTCAAACTCCCCCTGCTTCCTCTCCTGCGAGTCATAAGGGAAGTACTGACCCAGGAAGCTCTCCTCGAAGAATGGCCATGTCATCACATGACCCTGCATCTCGTAGGCCTGAGAAAGGTTGGTCCACCACTCATGGGCCTCGCCCTCCAGCATATAAGTGGCGAACAACAGCTTCTGCGGATCGGTGCACTGCATGATCCGGAAAATCTTGTCCAGCGCCTGTAGCCATCTGGCAGCAGCAATGGGATCATACGATCCGTCGAATGAAGGTGGCTTATGCTTGCGGAAAGCATTCAGCCGGCGATCGATCTCGTCACGATCCTCAGCAAGAACGGGGATAGTCTGCATAGCCCCCGTCAAATGACTACCCTCGCCCATCTGGCTCTGGGTGTCCTCCTGTTGACTAGGCGGAGGTGGAGGCGGTGGCGGCGGGGGAGGTGGTGGAGGACCCTGGCCCGCAGCAGGACCAGCCCTCAACTCCTCCAACATGACCCTCATCATCGTCATGTTGGCCATCCGGTTCTCCTCCAGAACCTCTGCCGTGGTTTGCCGGTTCGCATCTCGAATTGCGTCCAGCATCGCCCGGTTCGCCAGTCTCGTGGCTTCCTGGTCGGCTAGTCGGGCCGCCTGCATCTCAGCCAATGCAGCCAGGACAGGATCCGTCAGATCCTCACTAGTACTCGTGTTCCTCCTCGGTGGCACCATGACTCTGCACAAGTTACACAAAGAATGAGTTGATCAGGCCCACGCCATGTGGTCACATATGCATTATCGTAACGCACACCAGTCAGAGTGAACACAAAGTAGACACGCAACGACACATCCTAAGTTATTGCAATACATACAGGCTTTTCCCTAGAAAGTGCTCTGATACCATAAAATGTAACAGCCCGTGTTAACCCGGATTGTTAACACACTATCGTATTAAGCCACGCTTAATTAAAATGCGGAATAACTTTTTCTTTAATTCAATTATGACGTCATTAACTTAACCAGCTTGATTACTTAATCATTTTCATAAAAATACTGCCTGTATGTAAATTGCAAGACAACTAACTGAAATACCTCATATATAAATAATACGTGAGTATCTAAAACCACAGGACTACAACACATAGCCTGGGTCAAAATCCTGATACTTTAATCACAACATAATTAGAAAGACAATAACACAATCACGTGGCATGGACAAACCCCATGCTCACCAAATAAGGCAACAATGCCCCAAAAGCAGTCTCAACATAATTAACATAATTAAACGGAAAACATAACATAACAGCAGTCAATCCAGCAGAACAGCATATCATACTATCAACTCAGCTCGGGCCTCCTGCCACCAGAGCCCTCAACATTACCTGATCCTGAAATAAGCGTCCCCAAACGTGGGGTGAGATCTCTAACAAGAAATCTCAGTAAGACAAGGGGTCCTCAAGGAGTCTCCACCCCAAGCTCACTTACATGTGTAATATAAGTTCAAAAACAGTATTTACAATATAAGTTCCAAAACTATGCGATGCAGCAATTAATCATGTCATGTGTGCATATCAAATCTACTGGCCAGAGAAATGTAGGAATACGTCTATGCCTACATGAGTACCAGGACGCTACCTGTACCTCACCACAGCCTCACCATCTTGTATGTACTACATACTCAGGCTTACCGTATAGGTGGACACCACATGCATATCATAATAGCTCATTACATATAAACAGCTCAACAGCATTTCAAAATAATCAAAGCATGTAACACAGCATGCATAAACCCATCCCCATGGGACATGGTGGAACATCAAAATGGCTAAACCGAGGACACGAAAGCTTACCTTGCAAGCTAGCTATCCAAGCCAAGAGTCCAACCACTCACTAGTCCACAAACAGCAGTATCACAATCTGGTATGGACCATTTAACAAGTCAATATTAATGCACAACATGCATACAACTTAAAGACTACGCCTTTCTTTTACGTTTTACGTCTTAAGGCTTCCAACAAAGCCATAAGCCCTTAATCATATGATTCTGACTTAGTCCATTTATTTTAGAAGTCCCACTTCCTTAAACTAGGGTCCACACACACCCCATAGCTTACTGTTCATACAGTAAAGCTACTGTCTGCGCAGAACCCAGGATATCCGGATATCCGAAGGGGCATATCCGGATATGCCATATCCGGATATCTCACTGGACATATCCGGATATGTCATATCCGGATACCCAGATCCCATATCCGGATATCAATATCCGGATACCATATCCGGATACTGATATCCGGATATTTGTTCGACAAATATCCGGATATCTCACGACAGAATGCAGTTTCTGCATTTCGTGAATATCCAACCCAAAGATCCAACTTTTATCACATGTACACGTTAAAGCATGCATCTTTAATCCATTTTAGGTTCACTTATGTGTTGGTTACATGTTAAACTCATTAACATACCAAGATACCACCTTTAAGCCATAAAAACACATGATCAAGTTAAGGTGACTTACCCCAAAGCTTGGTCAGTAGTTCAAGGTGACTATGGAGCTCTCAATACTGCACACAAGTCCAGCACACCCAAGGACACGAAAATGCCACACCAAAGGTTGGTTCTTGGCACCAAAGGAGGCTTCTTGAAACCTCTAATGGCATGAACAATGGTTCATAACCATGGAGACAACACCACAGCCCACTAACACCCCTCACCCAGCACCTCAACTCAGAAAAGATTGCACTCCACTCTCACAAAACACACTCAAGTTGTTTAGGAGAAGGAATGGTGAAGAAGATTGGAGGAGAAAGGTTACAAGGCTCACAAATGGTGAAGGAAACCATGAACAGTGCCAAGCACTCAGAAAACACAGCCTCCTCACGTAGGAAAATAGTGGCTGCCTAGGGTTGTGTGCTAAGTGGGTCTATTTATAGGCCCAAGCACTAACCGCGCAGTATTAGCCTTAATCGCAAAGTAAAAGATATTGATCCCAAACTTCGGATTCTAGACCTACGCATTTTTCTAAGATTTGTCATATTTTTATTTTATTTTTCGGAGCACCTTTCCGGTACGCGCTTTTCCATAGCCAGTATCAGTTCTGGCATCAGATTACGTCATTTTGACTTGAAACTTGTTTTACAAGTCCTACATAATATTCTAGTAATTATCATGCATTCGTTATAATTTTCCGGGATACTTTTCCGGTACGCATTTATACCGAGTAGCAGAACCGGTATCTGCGCTTTTCTTCCGAAAAGCGACTTTCAGCATTTTTACTCACTCGATATAATTATCTAAGCCCATTAATAATTATTAGGGTCAATTATGGAATTATTTCCTAATTATCGTAATTAGCTTACTAATTACCTTAATTAGCGGTGCGGGTTCTTACACTGACACTCAGCAATGAAGCACCCAACTCCCTCACAAGGCCAACTCACACATAGCTATGGTGTTTTGGTGAAGGAACAATGAAGAAAAATGGTCTCTTGGTTGAGTTTCACCAAGGAGAATAAGGGTACCAAGGTGGAGACTCAAGGCTGCTGTAGACACATTAAGTATGTAACAAATCAACCTAGGGTTTAGTGTCCTTATGTATTTAAAGGCACATTAAGTTTTAATCATCGATATTAGCACTAATAGCTCCGCTAACCATTTTAATCTCAAAATTCAGATTCTGAACCTAGCCATTTTCTAGGATTTTTCATATTTTTATTATAATTTTCGCAGCACTTTGCCGGTACGCGTTTTTACGTAGTCGGTATCAGTCCTGACGTCAGTTCTCATTATTTCGACTCCAAACTTGGTATACCAGTCCTAAATATTATTCTACGAATATTCATACAAATATTATTCTACGAATATTCATACACTCATTATAATTTTTCGGGATACTGCATCGATACTCACTTATACTGTGAGGCAGAACCGGTATCGACACTTTTCGTTAGAAAAGCGATTTTCAGCGTTATCATGACTTTATTACAATTATTTAAGTATTTCCATATTTATTCAAGGTCGATTATGAAATTATTTTCTAAACTAATATTTAATCATTTAAATTCCTAATTTAACGGTGCAGGTTTTTACACGCTGGACAAATCTTCAAACAGAGAGTATATGTGAGAAAGCCTTGCAAAGAACTTTTCTTGTTTTGAGTCTATTCTTTGTTCAAGATAATTTTTCACAAAAGAGACCAACACCTTGGCTTTCAATACCGATCAAATATGTTTTTCAAGGTTCTCATCTTCATAATTTTTGGGGCTTTTCTGGTATATCTTATAAACATTGATAATCTTGCTCCGCCTGGTCATTCTGAAATAAATATCGAATGGCATGTCAAGGGCCTCTTCCACAGCTGGCTCTAGCTGAAAGGATGAGACTTGTAATGTCGGCGCTTTGTCCTCCGCTCGGTGGTCTCAACTTTCTTGGAAGAATGCTTATCAGTCATTTTTCACAATCCCAAACCTAAAAAAACACAAATGTTAAATCAAAACCACAAAACACAAAATAACAAAAAAAAAAACACAAAACAAAAAAACAATGATAAATTCAGCCAAAAGAAAAAAACCCAAAATGAAAAGGCTAGGTTCATAAATTTGCCTCCACAACTCCATTTCATAACAATGTAGTCATTCCAATCACCCAAAAACCAAACAAACAAAGAAAATTTTCGAGGAAAAACACATGCATTTCATTGAAGGTTCATAAAAAAAACCCAAGAAACATACCTAAATCAGATTTCAATCGGTTGAACAACTCGAGAATGATGATGGTGGAGAAAGGACCAATCAGTTTCAGTGTGTCAATGAGGGTGAATGCACAAAATTCCCCCTATTCGTAGCTCTACTTAGGTATTATGGGGGAGAATGAATGAAACAAGAGCTTTATAAAAAACCGCGCAAGATACTCGAGTATCCCACCTAGATACTCGAGTAAATAGTGCTTCAAAAAACCCAGAATATAAATAATGCCTCAGCAGTCCATCAGTGTGCTTGAGTATACCCTGTTTTACGCAAAATACTCGAGTGTAAGGTTATATACTCGAGTATATAAATGGGTCAATGGTCACACATGAACAAATGGGTCATACATTTTTTTTTATATAACAATGGGTCATATGTTTTAGTACAAGGAGGAAGTGATAATTTTTAATCAAGGGACACAATGGTCAAAAAGCCAACCATGGAATGTGTTTACAAAATTAACTATTTCTATTTAATTTGCACATTCTAAAACAATGAATGTTGAAAAATTTAAAAACAGGTATTGCTATCCATCATATAAGAAAACCAATGCATTGGATGACTAGCTAGCTTCTGTTTCTTCTAGAAATACTTAATATTGCGGCTAAAAACTAATAGCCATCACTGAGATGCTGAGTGATATGAAACGAGGAAAATAATCTCACTGGAATGCTTGAGATCCCTTGAACATGTGGTATCACTATAATGTAGAACTTAAAATAAAAATAACTATTTTCTTGTGGAGAAGACGACTTCAAAGAACAAAACTTGTATTTCTCTTTTTCTCTGTCGTGATTTACTTACAATATGGATTAGTTTATATAGGCAGTAGATTATCTTTTCATGAACCAAACATTAAAATAGCCATAAACCACAAAATTAAACTTCCAACTCTTGGCCTCTCATTTTTTTCTAACTCTTGGCCTTTCACTTTCTCACAACTCTGGCCTTTCACTTACCTAAAAACAAGACTGCTTAATTAAGACTATTAAATATAAAACTAACAAACCATTTAAAGTTTATTCAACAAAACTCCTTATAAACTTAAATTCTTCTGCCATCTTTCATCCCAAGCATCTTCTTGCAATTGTTGAGCAGCAATGCGGGCAGTGGCTTTGTAAAGATGTCCCCGACTTGCTCTTGACTGGTCACGTGTGTTAGATTTCCTTCCTTTACTTGATCCCGGATGAAGTGAAATCGGACGTCAATATGCTTGTTTCTTTCATGATTTATCGGGTTCTTGGCTAGCTCTATAGCCGACTTATTGTCAATTCGGATCACAGTTTGGCTCACTTGTTTTTCCTCCAACTTGCTTAGCAAATTCCTGAGCCACATTGCATGACAAACACACCAAGATGCAGCTACATATTCAGCTTCACATGTCGACAGTGTCACAATAGGTTGCTTCTTCGAAATCCAGGTTAATGCCGTGTTGCCCATGAAAAACACATAACCAGCCGTGCTCTTTCGATCATCTACGTCTCCATACCAATCACTGTCAGAATATCCAGTCAAATTGTATTTTGCCGAACTTGAGTAGTGTAACCCGTGTGAAACTGTACCTTGAACATACCTCAAAATTCTCTTTACCAGCTTCCAATGTGTGTATCTCGGCTCCTCCATGAACCGACTTACTATGCCGACACTCAACGAGATATCCGGCCTCATGCATGTGAGATAACATAGGCTTCCCACCAAACTTTTGTACTTGCTTGCATTAACACGGTCTCCTCCATCAAACTTAGAGAGTTTTGAACCGGGTTCCATTGGTGTTGAAACCGGGTTGCAATCTTCCATCTTGTACTTCTTCAAAATCTTTTTTGCATAAGCCTCCTGTGACACGAAGATTCCCTTCTCATTTTGTTTTACTTCCAAACCAAGAAAGAACTTCATCAAACCGAGATCTGTCATTTCGAACTCTCTTGTCATTGTGCTCTTGAACTCTTGTATCATCTTGGCATTGTTTCCCATAAAAATGAGGTCGTCAACATAAAGAGCCACAATTAACAAGTCACCTCCATTTTTCTTGACATCAACAACATGTTCATATGGACATTGTTCAAGTCCATTCTCCTTGAAATATTTGTCAATACGAGCATTCCATGCCCGTGGTGCTTGCTTCAACTCGTAAAGTGCTTTCTTCAATCTCAGCGCCTTCTTCTCTTCTCCTGCCCTCATGTCGCCCGACGGTTGTTCCACATAAACTTCTTCTTCAAGAACACCGTTCAGAAATGCCGACTTTACATCCATTTGATGCATTGGCCATCTGTATTGAGCAGCCTGTGAGATGAGTAGTCGAATTGTCTCCATCCTTGTAACAGGGGCAAACACCTCGTCATAGTCAATTCCGGCCTTCTGCTTATAACCTTTCGCAACTAGCCGATCTTTATATCGTTCTATCTCCCCTTGAGCATTCATCTTCTTCTTGAACACCCACTTCACTCCAATGGGCCTACTTCCTTCTGGTAGCTCGGCTAACTCCATTGTGTTATTTCGGTCAATGGCTTCTATCTCCTCATCCATGGCATCTTGCCATTTCTTATCTCGGATGGCTTCTTCAAAACTTATGTTCTCAGAGTCTACAAGAAGACAAACAAAATGTACCTCACTTGTTGACTCATATATGTCTTGTATGCTTCGCATCCTGGGTTGTCGTACCTCGTCTTCATCATCAGAAGCTTCAGGACTTGTCGGGTTGTTAATTTCTATTGAGATTCCGTCTTCAAAGTTTACCTCAGATGAATTGCTCCAGTCCCACTCATTTGCTTCATTGAGCTTTACATCTCTACTCACTATGACTTTCTTGTTGACGGGGTCAAACAGCTTATACCCCTTTGTTTTTTCATCATATCCAATAAAAACATATTTCTTGCTTTTATCCTCGAGCTTGGTTCTGAGCTGGTCCGGTATGTGTGCATAGGCTACATTGCCAAAAACTCTTAGATGAGGCACTAAAGGCTTTTGACCGCTTCATGCTTCCTGTGGAGTTTTATCATCCAAGCTCGAATGTGGACATCGGTTCTGCACATACACAGCACACTGCACAGCTTCCGCCCAAAACTCCTTCGGCATCCTTTTGTTCTTCAGCATTGACCGAACTATGTCAAGAATAGTCTGGTTCTTCCTTTCAGCCACGCCATTCTGTTGTGGTGAGTATGGTGCTGTTAGAAACCTCCTTATCCCCTGTTCCTCACAGAACAACATAAACGCTGTTGAGGTATATTCCCCACCTCTGTCAGACCGCACCGATTTGATATAGCTTCCTGTTGCCTTCTCAATCACCACCTTGAACCTTTTGAACACATCAAACACCTCGGACTTCTCCTTCAGAAAGTAAACCCAAGTTTTCCGTGACAAATCATCAATAAAGGAAATAAAATACTTCTTACCGCTGAAGGAACCCGGATTGATGGGTCCACACAAGTCGGTATGTATTAGTTCCAGAGGTTTCTTAGCCCGGAATCTTGCCATCTTTTGAAATGTGGTCATGGCATGCTTGCCAAGTACACAATTCTCACAAAACTTTCCTTCAGAGTTGATGCCAGGTAACCCTTCCACCATCTTCTTCTTTGCCAACTCGGTTAGACCACCATAATGTAGGTGACTAAACCGGAGATGCCAAAGTGACGCCTTATCTTCCACCTTGGCTTGTAAAAATTCAACCTGTACACATTTCAAATTCAGTTTATACATACGATTCTTACCCATTTGAACTCGGACTATCAGCCGACCTCGCTCATCTTTCATAATAACCGAGTAACCTTTCTCCATCAGTTGACCCATGCTTAAAATATTACTTTTTAGGTCGGGTACATAGTACACATCTCGAATTGAGGCAGGTAACAATTCTTTTGTAGGAAACAGATCATACCTCGGCCTTTTACCTCAACCTTTGAGGCATCCCCGAACGAAACATGTCTGGTTTCCACCTTTCTCATCTCCTTGAAGAAGTGCTTATGTCCGCACATGTGGTTGCTCGCACCCGTGTCAAGATACCACTCCATGTCATCGTTTGGACTTCCTTCATTGTGTGTCATTAACAAGACACCATCCTTCATCTCGCCTTCTGTGGCTAGGTTGGGCGTCTCCTCCACCTTTTTCTCCTCTCTGCATTCTCTTGCGAAATGTCCGACTTTGCCACAGTTGTAACACTTGTCCGAGTTACAATCTTTCGCATAGTGACCAAACTTTCCACATTTGTAACACTCGATGTTTGAATAATGTGACCGACCTCATCGTCGACCTCGTCCTCGTCCTATCCAGTTTTGTTGATTTGACTGTCCTACCTCATCACTATACACTTCTTGACTTCGGCCTCGACCTCTACCCCCACGGCTAGTACCTCGTCCACCGCGGCCACGTCCTCTGCCTCAAAATTTTTGAGAATAGAGCATCTTCTCATCTTTAATTGTTGCTTTGGTCTGAAGTGCCTGCTCAAGAGTTTCCTCCTTCTTCTTCTTTCTTTGTTCATGCGCTTCAAGGGAACTCGCCAACTCGTCAATGGTGAGTGTAGACAGGTCCTTGGACTCCTCTATCGCACAAACCACGTTTTCGAACTGGTCTGTCAAAGATCTCAAGATTTTCTCCACCACTCTGGTGTCAGGTATATCTTCTCCATTCCGTTTTAACTGGTTCACAATTCCTTGAACCCGGGCAACGAACCCGGATACTCCTTCCGTGTCCTTCATCTTTATTCCCTCCAACTCGGCACGAAGGGTTTGAAGCCGGACTTGTTTAACCCGGTTAGCTCCTCTATAGACATTTGCCAAGATGTCCCAGGCTGCCTTTGAGGTCTCACAATTTGCTATCGTCTTGAACCCAGATTCGTCTACAGCTCGAAAGAGCATGAATAACACCAGCTTGTCTTTTGCACGCGTCTCTTTCAACGCTTTAGTTTGAGTCGCCGAATGGCCTCTAGTGTCCTGTGGTTCTACAAAACCTGCTTGAACATTCTCCCAAGCGTCCTGGGATCCGAGAAGAGCCTTCATCTGGATGCTCCAATTCTCGTAGTTCTCCTTCGTCAACTTAAGTAGTGCCATATCACTCCCCCTTTCCATAGCTTTGATACCAATTTGTGGTATCACTATAATGTAGAACTTAAAATAAAAACAACTATTTTCTTGTGGAGAAGACGACTTCAAAGAACAAAACTTGTATTTCTCTTTTTCTCTGTCGTGATTTACTTACAATATGGATTAATTTATATAGGCAGTAGATTGCCTTTTCATGAACCAAACATTAAAATAGCCATAAACCACAAAATTAAAATTCCAACTTTTGGCCTCTCATTTTCTTGTAACTCTTGGCCTTTCACTTTCTCACAACTCTTGGCCTTTCACTTACCTAAAAACAAGACTGCTTAATTAAGACTATTAAATATAAAACTTACAAACCATTTAAAGTTTATTCAACAAGAACATGCCTTTCATCACTGTATATAAACATTATCAAGAAACAAGTGCATTGATCTTACTTTTTACCTATATTGGAGATTATCATTGCCCCTCATCTCAATAAGATTCAAGAGAAAATAAAATAAAATTAGACATATTTTTCTTACAATACAGAACAAGCCAGTTTGCATTGAATGAGATTACTGAAAAATATAGACTATAACTTTGCATTGAATCTCTGAGCAGAGAGGTCAGTTTCTGTTGTTGCACTTGCAAATCAAAACACCATTGCAGGAGCTTGTTGTGCATCAACAATCCAATTCTGCCCTATATATTCTCCCTTACAAACTAGTTCACATTTTCCCTTAATTTCTCTACTCTCAACAGTAGAAATTGAAATGAGTCTATTAGGGGGCGTTTGGTTCAAGAGAAATTTTATGAAAACTAGGGAAATGTAATTGATAGGGAAATGGTTGGAAATTGAGTTAGATAGGAAAATGTAAAAAAAGTTGTTTGGTTGGGAAAAATTTTACTGGGGAAATTAAGTGAATTTATAATGTCCATGTTTGGATGTAAGTAAAATATAGATGGGAAAGAAGGTTGGAAGTTACAAAAATAACCCTGTATTAATTTTCAATAACAGTGAAGAGTCCTTTATCTGTAAAATTGGCCTCGTTAAAAAAGTCTTCCCTTCCAACGAGGGTTCCATTAGCTTGAAAAAGGGAAGTTGCCAACGAGCATTTGTTCCAACCTGTTCAGCAATTGGAATTCATCTTTCGTCATTTCCGTTCAACAAGCATCAGACAAGTGAGTTAGGGTTCGTCATTTCTGCACCGGTTGTAGACGTTAGGGTTGGTGTTCCAACCTGCCAGCGAAAGGAGAGAAAGGAAATGTTATAACCTTTGATGGCTGTAGAAAAATTCAATTTTTAGAGCATAAGAGGTATGGTTATCGCTCCTTCTTGTATTTGGTTATGGGTTTAAATGTATTTAGCCACGACGCATAGTTTCAATTTCTATCCCAAATTTATTAAACAAACATCAAAATTAGTTATATTTCAACCTTTGGTGATGCATGTTGCTTAAAGTTATTGAGTTTCTATCCCCCAGGACAAGTTAAGCGAGTACCAAAAGAAACTGGATCACCTGCAGAGTTTGATTTAAGGTACTTACATATTTCTTCTTTTTGCTGAACCATGCTGTTCATAAGTCTGGTTTGTTGAATTCTCATGTTGAGAATGAACCCTACTGCATTATTTGTTAGTCTTTCTTTTGGGATATAGGTATAGCCATTGAAGTAAACTAAACATGAGAATCATAATTTAAATCTAGGACTATGCTGATATGTATATTAGTCCCGAGTTTCTATTGTCAGTGATTTGGTTGTAGTTTCTCCTGTGGAGGATTACTTTAGACATATCCTAATAAGACTGGAATATTGTTCAACTTGCTTTACAACTTGATCTCAAAAGAATACGGTCTTTTACTCTTTTCTGTTATCATTAATGGCAGGAAGAAGCTATAAAAAAAGAGAGAGGACATGGCTGCTTGAGCAAACTCATTCTTGCTGACAGAGTTGTAGCATCATGTATGTATTGTGAAATAAGTAACGGGAGCCTTCTGATTCAATGTGTGACTTATACATTGAAGTCCACATTATTTCAGATTTTTTATTTGTGAGTAAACACTGTGTTCAGGAAGTCCTTTGTTCAAGCTGAAGCATGTATGAAGGATTTTGATGTTTAGTTGATTAATTTGATAGATTAGTTGATGATTATTCTGATTTTGCTGCTGGTTGTACATGGAAAGAATCAACAATGTAGAATCAACAATGTTAAGTTATTTAAATTTAGAATCTCACATAATTAAGTAGCAAAACAAAGATTCTCATTTTGCTTTTGAGACCCATATATCTAAGTATACTTCTTTGAACCAAACGCCCCCTAAATAACATAGATTCTTTTAAACAAAGTACTAGAAGACCGGTTCTCATTTATCCTTCTTGTTATGGCAGTAACCAAAATAAACAATGACACGTGGGAGGAGTCTGTGAAAGAGCACAATAGCATAGACTGAAGCAAGCATGGGTGGATATGGGTCTGGCATAGGTGGAGGTGATAGCGTCAATTCAAGGCATTATTCATCCTTATCCACTTCCGCGGTGAAGCTGTGCTATTGCGGAGTGCCGGCTGTGTTGCGAATGTCACATACACAGAGGAATCCGGACCGACAATTTCTCCGATGTCCTAATTCCAGAACACAGCGAGATTGCCATTTCTTTGAGTGGTGTGAAGAACCGAGTTGCCGTAATTGCATGAAGTTGGAGAAATTGATGAAACAACAGAGTCATCAAATAAGTGTAATTGTTATAACATTTGGGATCATCATGACCTGTATGTTGATATTCCGTTGACTTCTATTGTAATGGTTTAGGGTATGTGTTGTTGTGTATATTTAGTACTTATGTTGTGTGGACCTGTAATTTAGGGTAACCTTGGACGTCTTAATTAACTTGACGTAGCATTTCATCTTGTGGGACTTATATGCACTTTTTGTGTCATTGACATAACAATTGTCTATGATGTTTGTTTGTTAGTTTAGGATGTCAGTTAATGTCAATGACTCTGTTTGCTTTGTTATATGTGTCTTCTATATGTTGGGTTTTCTCTATCCATCATGAATCATTTAGTTACTGTGGAGAAGCACCTGTATTAGTGTGGACAGACAGTAAGTTATACTGTTGACAACAATTGATGCACCCGAGGGATTTCTGTATGAGTGGTGGTCTGTATTTTGGGACATATTCATCTCAAGGACAAATGAGAAACATTCTGAGCCTGCTGCAGCTTACATTAAGGTGATCTCATCATGTAACATATGTTATTTTCTTTTACTTTTTTGTTTCTTTTAAATATTAGAAGGAAACTGATTGTTATATGGATTTGCTGTTGGTACACCCAACAAACGAAGGCCAGAGAACAACAATGATACACCCTCATTCAATGGATTCAGATGCACCTCCAACTCGTATTGATGACAATAGGATGGCCCTTCTCAAATCAGCAATAAGTCATCAAGGGTGAATGAATTTCCTTTGCTTTATAGTAACTGTGAGCTAGAGCCAATAGTACTATTAACTTGATCTTAGCAACATGGATTGGACTGGTAATATTTTTTGTATTAATTTGATCTTAGCAACATTGATTGGACTGGTAATATTTTTTGTACTTTTGTTGCCTCAGTCAGTTGGTTCATGATAATGCAGGGAATATGTCTACTACATTGCATCAAATTCAGGGGAGGACTCCTTTGACCACTCCAACTTCTTTAAACAAATGCTAAGTTATCTGTTTCATTTGTTTTTTCTGTTATTTTGAATTTCCTATTTTAACCATTAACATGATTAGCTGAATATGGGAATATATTTTTGTTAAGTTAGTTAGCCATTTTCTGTTATTTTGCTCATTAATATGTTAAGTTAGCCATTTTCTGTTATTTTGCTCAAATCACTTGGCTGAATATGGGGATATATTTTTTGCAATTCTGTGCAGCTTGTAAACTCATGATTTGCATCACATTCTCATCTGTCTTTATTAGCAAAGTATCAGGGCTTAATGCAGTAACATAATAGTAAAAATATGAATTTGTCATTTGCAGGTGTTCCATAACAGTAAAAATATCGAGGGAGAAGGAGTTCCATACCACCATTTGTCTCTTGTGCTCTCCCAACGAAATATTAAAGTATGAAGAAGTGTCAAATTCAACTATCCAAAATTGAATTTGCTTCAATCACCCCAAGAACAAGACAGTGATGTATGTGCTCAGAGTGAGGAGGAGGGTGTGAACTGATGTATGTGCTCAGAGTGAGGGTTTTTTTTTTCATACTTGTGGTCAATGGAATCTGTATTTGTTGAATTAGTGGAGTAATAGTAGTGAGTATGAATGTGTTGCTTCATTGTCAAAGTGTGTCCCAGTCATGATGGTTAGAGGTTGGAGTCTGTTATATTTACCAATTTTTTGTAATTAGTAGATGGTTGCTTTTTTAGCCCATCATGATTAATAAAATTGAGTTACATTGTTTAGTTCAAATATTACTGGTCATCTCTTGCCATACCAGTTAAGATTGATTACAATTTATTACAATTGACGATTACATATCATGAGACTGCAGGGTGCCATCAGTAATTTATATAGTATCTCTTGCCATACTAGTTAAGAAATTTCTGTAACCAATTTCTTGTACTCATCAACATATTATTCACGATAGGCACAAGATCAACCTGTTTAATTTAACTGCTTGGTGATGGTTACAAACAGGGCCGTGAAACATTAATACTCATAACATAGTCAAACATGCATCACACCTTCATAAACATACTGGGTAGAAGAATTCATTACAAGGTATACATGCTGATAACATATAACAACACAGTATACATCAAGTTCTTGCCCACTATACAATCTGAAGGAAAATGCCAGTTTGAAATATTTAATGACACAATATATACACATATATAAATAGCATGACTGGTGCAAGGTGATAATTTGACTGCTATCTGCACGTGAATGTGAAGTATGTGCTTTGTTTGTGCCCATCATACTCTTCTCGTTTTGTTCTGGTAACTGATGCAGACTGGTCCACAAACAATGCCCATTCCTGATAGAGTAAGCTTTAAATAACCTCAAGTTCTTGCATAATCCCCCTAATAGCACCAAAAAAATAAACAATTCTTGTATTAGAACCATGTTACTGATGATGGTCAACAGTTGAATGTAGTTGACAAAGAGAATAAAAAAATACAC
>JAVKPL010003389.1:0-20079 GCA_032173675.1 Gastrolobium villosum
TTTTGTTCTATATTTCAAGTGAAGAAAATTACAACATTGACATAGAGCTTTGAAAATATCAACCACAAACAAAAATCTGCTATTGAGAGAGATAAATAATTTTGCATACAACTATATTATAATATACCATAATACGTTATAATGCACCATGTTAACATGAGAAAGGGATATAAAAAGAAAAATGCGTACAAATCATTGCTAACTATAACATTTATCAACAAAATCAAGGTAACAATAACACCAAGCAAGTATGAACTTAAAATATTAGTCTTTACCTATAATATGAAAACGCTATTCATTCAGTGTCATTTCGTAGCAATCATTGGAGGGATGAGTTCAACACTTACTAAATATGTCATTTCTTGTGTGATTTTCATTCCTTGTGCCTACGATACAGAAGGAAAAAACTCATTAAATAAGTAATACTAATATGTTAACACCCAAAAGTCATAGTATCAGCAAAAAAAAAAGATTGGATTAAATTTTTTTAAGGACAAAAAAAAATGTTGTCTGAATGTGATTTGAATGAATTCATTATTGCAATCACATTTAAAAAGATTGGATTAAATTTTTTAAGAACCAAAAAAAAGATTGGATTAAATTCATTTATTGCAATCACTTTTAATAATAATAATAATTTATTATTTGCAATGATTTGTGTCATTAGTATTTGTAATTTTATAAATTTATATTTACAAAAATTAAAATCAGATTTAGAAATTTAATTATAAAAGAATAAGGATGAAATTTTAATTTAATTATAAAAATGTGTTTGTGGGTCGGCCTTTCGGGCCGAGTTCAGTTTGCCACCTCTAACTATCAACATGTAATAGATTTTTATATTTATCCATAAAAAAAGATTTTTATAGTTTCGTCTAGATTTTTATTTTTTATCTTGGAGATGAACTTTCATTTACTACAAACAGATTTATAAAAAAAAAAATTGCAAGGATTTGTGTCGTTAGTCTTTGGAATTTCACAAATTTATATTTACAAAAATTGAAATCAGATTTAGAAATTTAATTATAAAAGAAGAAGGATAAAATTTCAGTTGAATTATAAAAATATATTAGCAGGCCGACCCTCCGGGCCGAGCCGGATTTTTCACCTCTAACTGTCAGCATTTTATACTTGCAATTTTTTTTTGCAAGAAATAGTGTCGTTAGTCTTTGTAATTTCACAAATTTGTATTTACAAAAATTGAAATCAGATTTAGTAATTTTTTTTGATAAACAGAGATTTAGTAATTTAATTATAATAGAAGAAAGATAAAATTTTAATTGAATTATAAAAATATTTTGGCGGGCCGGCTATCCGGGCCGAGCCAAGTTTTCCACCTCTAACTATCAGCATTTTATATAAATAATCATTTTTTGCGAGTATTTGTTTTAATTACACTCTTGCAATAAAAAAATTAAAAAGTTTAATTTCTTTCTTATGTACTAAATTAAAATTTTAATTTTTATAGTTCTTAAATTTTAATAATTATTTTTACAAAATGAAAGACTTCATTTTTTATTTAAATTAAAAATTTAAAACTTTTTATATTAATTATACATATTTTTTTATATAATTTTTTTCTATTTAAATTTACATTTTTTAATTGATTTACATGTATATTTGGAATTTTTATGTTAAATATTTTTTAAAAAAATACTTGTATATTATTTTAATAGGTTATACATGTATATTTAAAAAAATTATTTTAAAATTTTAATTTATTTTTTGTAAAGTATAAATTATGTCATTTCTTATTTTTTATTTTAATTTTAAATTTTAAATATTTTATTATTTAATCTATAATTTTATATTAAATTCTATTTATTATATATATCTTTTTCCACTGCGTAAATATTAAATGCTGAACTCTTTTCCCACATATCAAGTTCATATAATTTTTCATTTAATTTATTTCCAAATTTCAAATTTATTTTACAATATAAATAATTCTGTTATTTTACAATTTTTTTAATGTTTCTTTTTTTTTGTTCAGCATTAATAAGGCTAACAATTATCCATGTAAATAATAGTGGATATACAACTAAATAAAAATATAGATCTTTTTACTCATAATATACAACAAAAAAAGTAGTGAGACATTAAATGAGTTGTCATTTTTCTAAAAGTCTTCCATCATTACAAGGTTAAAATTTCAAATCCAAAATTCAAATTTAAGCATAAATTCAAAATTTAGAAGAGTTGAATTATTATTAATTTTGAAATTCCAATGTGGTATGCAGTGAGACATTGAATGAGTTGTCTGCCACAAAAAAGTAGAGATCTTTTTTACTCATAATATACAACAACAAAAAAGTAGTGGGACATTAAATGAGTTTTCTGCCACAATAAATGATTAACTTAATTTTCCAATGATTTTTTATTTTGATTTTTAAAAGAAATCATTATTTATTTAATTTTTTATTTCCAAATCCTTTCCCTACATTCCAATTTGAAATTTAAAATTGAAATACGAAGAAACCTTCATCCCTACAAAACGAAAAAAAGAGAATTAGTATACAAAAATGGAACACGAATTCATAGCAACTTGTTTATAAGGTAAACAAATTTAATAATCTTGTTATAAAAATAATAATAATAATAATCATACAACATCCGTTACACATACGAACGAAGGGAAAAAAATGTAGGCAATAACCACACAGAATGAAATACGATGAAAACTTCCGCCCTACAAAATGAAAAAAAGATAATCAGTATAAAAAAAAAGAAAACGAATCGTAAAGATTATTTACGTCTTGTTTATAAGAAGATAGCATTGCAAAGATTAACAAACATTTTTCTCAATCCTGGCACGTTTGCAGAAGAAAGACCTTCCATTAAAATATGAAATGAATCGGAGAAAGTCAAAGAAAATAAAAAATAATACCAACACAATAATCCCTACAAACATAAATGAAGAAAGAAATCGTACGCAAGCTAACAAAACTATAATTAGAGAGATGATTAATTTTTTATATTAATTTACATTATGTCGATCAGAGATAGAATATTGTGCTATTTTCTTGGTACATACTTTATCTATTTTTTTCCCAATATTATTAGGGGAAGGATATTGTAACAAGCAAGTTGTGTTATTACCATGTTATTACCAATCAATCTCACATTTAGATCGATTGTGTTGATCTAACGGTTATATTTATTTTCATCTTTGTATGATTGTGATTCCCCATATTTAAAGTGAAAACATTAAATATGGGAAATCATAATCATACAAATGTGAAAATAAATATAAAGTATTAAATTTGGGAAATCATGACCATACAAAGATAAAAATAAATGTAACCGTTGGATCCACATGATCGATCTAACGGTGAGATTGATTGGTAGTAACACAACTTAGTTGTTACAATATCCTTCCCCATATTATTATATCACAATTTAGGAATGGAAGAGAAAAAATGAAAATCGGTTAAGATTACAATCTAAAGAAAGAAAAAAAGATGAGTAAAATATTTATCCATTAAATTATATTATTACACTCATAAGAGTGACATGTGGCGTTAAATGACCCGCGCAAGTGAAGCACTAGATATGCACGGAGTAGGGATTAGAGGACGCTAAATAAATTAGGGGCCTTTCACGCCTTTGGCTTGGTTCATGAATGCCTGAGTTTACATGTCTAAAATTGGTTGTTGGCATCAGATTTGGACTTATATAAAAGCTCATTTAATAAAAAGGCCTCATGCTCCAATTCAAAAGTTCGGCCAAAAAGCCTCCCAGGCCTACTATATTATTTTTTATTTATATTTTAGTTTTTTATACTACTTGTAAAAGGCCCCTCTTTCTCCTCAATCCATTTCATTCCATTTTATTAGTTAAACAAACTTTTTGAATGATTTTGTTCTATATTATGTTGTTTGAATATAAATTGAATTTATAAATATTTATGGAATTACTAATGTTGTTGATTGAATATTCTATTTGGATAAATTTTTATTGTCTTAATTTTTTAAAACAGGCTAACAAGCTAAATAAGGCTTTTATTTTTTGTAAATTAAACAAGCCACAGGCCAATAGTTATATTTATAATAGATAACAGTCTTGGTCAGATTGACACATTTAAACACATGCTTAACTTTTAAAGAGCAAAGCTCAGCTCGGCTCAGCCCGTTAACACCCCTAGTAGGGATACAAATGTTTTTGGTAAAATTTTGAGGAAAGAAAGTAGATAAAATTACAATCTTGAATTTACGATCCTATGTGATATCACTACTAGAAATGTCTTTATTATCGACGGAATTTTTCGACGGAAAAAATTCCGTTGAAATTATTGACGGAATTTGTTTTACGTCATAAATTTCGACGGAAAAAGTATTCCGTCGAAATTTTTTGACGGAAAAAGTAATTCTGTCGAAGATCTTCGAAGGAAAAGAAATTCCGTAGAAAATATTTGAAAAAAATAAAAGAAAAAAAAATTATATTTTGTGGATTTTCGACGGAATTTCGATTCCGTTGAAGATATTCGACGGAAAAGGAATTCCGTCGAAAAACTTTTGTAAAAAATAAAAGAAAAAGAAATTATATTTTGTAGAATTTTCGACGGAAGTTCGATTCTGTCGAAGATCTTCGACGGAAAAGGAATTCCGTCGAAATATTTTCAAATAAAATAAAAGAAAAAGAAATTATATTTTGTGGATTTTTCGACGGAATTTCGATTCCATCGAAGATCTTCGACGGAAAAGGAATTCCGTCGAAAACTTTAAAAAAAATAAAAGAAAAAAAATTATATTTTTTGGAATTTTCGACGGAATTTCGATTCCGTCGAAGATCTTCGACGGAAAAGGAATTCCGTCGAAATATTTTCAAATAAAATAAAAGAAAAAGAAATTATATTTTGTGGAATTTTCGACGGAATTTCGATTCCGTCGAAGATCTTCGACGGAAAAGGAATTCCGTCGAAAACTTTTGAAAAATAATAAAATGAAAAAGAAATTATATTTTATGGATTTTTCGACGGAATTTCAATTCCGTCGAAGATCTTCGACGCAAAAGGAATTCCGTCGAAAACATTTGAAAAAAATAAAAGAAAAAAAATTATATTTTGTGGATTTTCGACCGAATTTCGATTCCGTTGAAGATCTTCGACGGAAAAGGAATTCCGTTGAAAACTTTTGAAAAAAAATAAAAGAAATAGAAATTATATTTTGTGGATTTTTCAACGGAATTTCGATTCCGTCCAAGATCTTCGACGGAAAAGGAATTCCGTCGAAAACTTTTGAAAAAAAATAAAAGAAAAAGAAATTATATTTTTGTCGACGGAATTTCGTTTTCGAAGATCTTCGACGGAAAAGGAATTCCGTCGAAAATTTTCAAATAAAATAAAAGAAAAAAAAATTATCTTGTGGAATTTTCGACGGAATTGCAAGATCTTCGACGGAAAAGGAATTCCGTGGAAGACTTTTGAAAAAAATAAAAGAAAAAGAAATTATGTTTTTTGGACTTTTCGACGGAATTTCGATTCCGTCGAAGATCTTCGACGGAAAAGGAATTCCGTCGAAAACTTTTGAAAAAAATAAAAGAAAAAGAAATTATATTTTGTGGATTTTTCGACGGAATTTCGATTCCGTCGAAGATCTTCGACGGAAAAGGAATTCCGTCGAAAACTTTTGAAAAAAAATAAAAGAAAAAGAAATTATATCTTGTGGATTTTTCGACGGAATTCCGATTTCGTCGAAGATTTTCGACGGAAAAGAATTCCGTCGAAAATCTTTGAAAAAAATAAAAGAAAAAAAATATATATTTTGTGGATTTTTCGACGGAATTTCGATTCCGTCGAAGATCTTCGACGGAAAAGGAATTCCGTCGAAAATTTTTGAAAAAAAATAAAAGAAAAAGAAATTATATTTTGTGGATTTTTCGACGGAATTTCGATTCCGTCGAAGATCTTCGATGGAAAAGGAATTCCGTCAAAAACTTTTGAAAAAACTAATTGAAAAAGAAATTATATTTTATGGGCTTTTCGGAATTTCGATTCCGTCGAAGATCTTCGACGGAAAAGGAATTCCGTCGAAAACTTTTGAAAAAAAATAAAAGAAAAAGAAATTATATTTTGTGGAATTTTCGACGGAATTTCGATTCCGTCGAAGATCTTCGACGGAAAAGGAATTCCGTCGAAAACTTTTGAAAAAAAATAAAAGAAAAAGAAATTATATTTTGTGGATTTTTCGACGGAATTTCGATTCCGTGTAAGATCTTCGACGGGAAAGGAATTCCGTCGAAAACTTTTGAAAAAAAATAAAAGAAAAAGAAATTATATTTTGTGGATTTTTCGACTGAATTTCGATTCCGTCGAAGATCTTCGACGGAAAAGGAATTCCGTCGAAAACTTTTGAAAAAAAATAAAAGAAAAAGAAATTATATTTTGTGGAATTTTCGACGGAATTTCGATTCCGTCGAAGATCTTCGACGGAAAAGGAATTCCGTCGAAAACTTTTGAAAAAAATAAAAGAAAAAGAAATTATATTTTGTGGACTTTTCGACGAAATTTCGATTCCGTCGAAGATCTTCGACGAAAGAGGAATTCCGTCGAAAACTTTTGAAAAAAATAAAAGAAAAAAGAATTTCTTGCTCATATTTGTATTCTGTGGAAGATTCTTGAGTAAAATAAATAATTTTGTAACATTTTCTCACTTCCCTCCTAAATGTTTTCTCTCTTCCCTCCCAAACCTTTTCAGCCGTATTGTGACTATCATTATTGTTCTTTTTTCCTAAAAAATTTCGCCATTCCTCTTCTTTGAAACACCTTTGGGACTTCACTCTCTATTGTGGCCTTCTGGGAATTGCTTTTCTTCTCTCCAAGTCTTACCATGTGACCCGCAACAGCAACCACTCCCTGCTTCCAGATTGTGAAGGTTTGTGATGCTACTTATGCTGATTCTAGATTCTCTCTCTAATTTTTTTTTTTTTTGGTAAGCTTCTTTCTCTCTCTCTCTAAATTTACTATCCCTTTACCATGTTTTATGTTTCTGTGTGGTTTATGGGTGTAAAGGTTTAAACTTGGAATGAATGAATGAATGGTTGACAAGGTTTGTGCGCTCTTGGGGCTGTGGCTTCAAAACATGGCTGTGGTGATGATTCTGTGAGGTACTACCTGGTTCATTTTGAAAAGGTATTAAAGTTGAATTGCATTTGTTTATTTATTTGGAGGTTATTATTGTGGTGGTGCTGATTTGGGTTGAAATGAAATAATTGGAAAGCTATTATGCCTAAGGGTGTTGGGTCATTTGAGCGAAAAGTACTTCGCTGGAAAGGTGATCCTATTCACATTTGTTACCCAAATGACAACTTTTGGTGCCTTTCTACTATACCTCTGTAAATATGCGGTAACTGATAGAAATTTAATTTAACTTGTTTGTAAAACTAATTTCTTTTGGTAGTTTTTAGTGCTCCATTTGATTTGTGGTAGATAATTATTTGCTATTTTATTAGGTTCATAGTTCAGGGCTCATAAAAGATCAATCAAGTGGAGCTGTTGAAGAGGATTTTGCAAATAAATGTTTTGGTGGATAAGCTTTCGGTATTGGCTATAGACAGGTAAATATGTTTATATTTTCATCCTTAAACTCTTACGCTTAATTTTTTGCAATTATAATAGCTTTTATTGTTTTATTTTATTTTTATTTTACCTTAATTACAGACATGTTTTATAAGCATGTGCATCCAGTCTAGTGTACATTTTGTATTAGGACAATATATAATTTTTCACAAAAAGATTCAAAAGTATATATAGATATATGTGAGAAGATAATTAGTGATTGAATGGTTAGTGATTCATAATAATAAATGGCGATATTGTTGAGAATTGAGATAACTTCCTTTTGAAGGTCTTTGATATAATCCACAGCCAAGTCCAACATGTCGGCTGTGTTTGTTTGCTGCAACTGTAACTGAGTAGATTTTATATGAAAGTACTTGCTTGCTTGACGTTGCAAACTCGTGTTCCTTACACTAGATTTTGTAGTGGAGCCGTGTTAATTATTTTCAAATTAATAACTTGTTATATTTGACTTCTAATAACAGCACTCATAAAGGAAGCATGCAGGACTTATGATATCCTTCTATCTATATTAAGAGAAGTGGAAAGAAGCATGATGGTTGTGGATTATTTTACAAGCATGACTTGTGCATAACTCAAGAGTAAGAGAGAACTACAATAACTTTGCTAGGACCCTGTTAGTAAAGTTTATAAAGTTTTTCTAACTCCCCCTATATGGTTCTTTGTTGTTTACTAACTTTAAGAAGCATAAGACCGTGTCAGTAAAGTTTATAAAGTTTTTCTAGGATAACTATAATAGATCCAATGAACAATTAATTAGCTATTGATTGTTCTCTCCTTTTGCAGTGGTGGGGGGTTGATGCCTCTTGAAAGATGAACTCTACTTTCTATTTATATTTTGGATAGAAAAAAACTTGTCATATTTTTATAGGATACTCCAAATTTTGTTGTTGTACAGCACCCATGGATGTAAGGTTCCCATAGGTTAAGCCCCACGGCCCACATCCTTAATAAGGTTCCTATTTTTAATAGTGCATCTAGAGAACATGCAGATAGCTAATGAGTTGGCTTGGGGTCAAAATATGGAAGATATGTGTGTGGATGACGTCACTTTTATATATATATATATATATATATATATATATTTATTGCAAATGAATTATTGTTGGCCTATTTTCCTTATTTTTTTTCCTCCTTGTTTCATATGTTTTTTTTTTTCTTACTTTATAGTACTTGATAAATTTTGTTTTTGTTACCACAAACTTATATCTTCAACTTTTATTGCAGACTTTTAATATGACCTTTGCAATAGTAAATTGTCAACTTGAAGAAGGCATTGGAAAATATGAGTAGGTATTTTTTGTTGGTTGTATAAATAAGATTATATATTATGTTAATAATGCTTACGGTCTTTTGAATGGCGATTCTTCCTTCTTTTGGTATGCTTTATATGTTATTAAATTTCTGTATATTTAGTCTTTGTACTTTTGAGTTTTTTTATAACCTATTATATATGCAATCTGGATCAAGAATATATGATACTCAATGTTCAACATTGTTGACTGAGTGGATAGTTGTGTTTTTCCAATTATTTGTGTTTTAAATATTTTAAATGCCTACAGGTATAGTTGCACAAGAGGAAAGGGTTGCACAAAAATAGAAGAGGGTTCCACATCAAGAGTCAAGGGTTGAGCAACAGGATAGTCTCATGGTTATCATGTAGAGGCAAATGGAAAAAATGGAGAAGCTTATGTAAAGGCTTCCTGAGGCATTATTAAATGCTGAGGATGACGACGAGACTCAGCCCCCTGGTCTCAGGACCTAGGTGATGAACATGATTATGTAGCTCATTCACCAACATGATTTTTGTATCTTGTTTGGATGTATATAACAAGAACTTTTGTACACATAATTTTATTAAGATCAATATGATTTTGATATGTTATTTATTTTCATTATATTTGTTTATCAGGTGCAAAACATAAATCGGTATTAATTTTGTAGAGCAAAATAAATAAATCGAAAAAAAGAAATTTCGTCAAAATTCGAGGCAATAGTTTTTGACGAAATTTCATTCATTTTCTGTAAAAAAATGATTACAAGATTTTTTGATGGAATTTCATTCATTTTCTGTCGAAAAAATTCGACGGAAATTGTTTTCTGTCGAAAATTATTTCAAGATTTTTCGACAGAATTTCATTCATTTTCCGTCGAAAAATTTCGACGGAATTTGTATTCCGTCGAAAATTATTACAAGATTTTTTGACGGAATATCATTCATTTTCCGTCGAAAATTTTCGACGGAATTTGTTTTCCGTCAAAAATCAATACAAGATGTTTCGACGGAATTTCATTCACTTTCTGTCAAAAAATTTTGACGGAATTTATTTTCCGTCGAAAATTAATACAATATTTTTCAATGGAATTTTATTCATTTGCCGTCGAAAAAATTGTTACCCACAGAGAGATTTTTGACGGCTTCATTTCCGTCGAAAACTTCATTTTCGACGGAATTTTAACCATTTTCGACGGAATTTTTCTGTCGAAAAAAATACATTTTTTAGTAGTGTATTTGTAAGCATGAAAGATCATGTCTGACCGACATCTACAAGGGGATGTTGCAACCTGGGCTTGGAAAGAATGAAAGGACAGAAAGAAAATGCTTCAAACAGAAAATTGTATTATTCATCAAGTGGTAATTCGTTCGAAGGGTTTATCATCTATAATTTAATATGATCAAATTTTTTTTTCTACACTCACAATATCTTGTGGGGATCCGCAGCAAAAAAAAAAAATCCGACACCTAAAACGAATCTCTATAACATAACACAAACATTTTTCCTATAACATAACTCTTATTAAACCCTTCGTTCTAAATAACTAGCTACAGGTATAATTACTCCTTAAACTCACCTGCAGCTACCACATCAATATTCTCAAGCAAAATCACGTGCCCTCGCTGAAGCTCCACGTAAGGGAGCAGACACTCTTCTACTCGTATGAGGGGATGAACCTTCATTTTCGGACATTAGGCATGTTATGGAAATGCATGTCTTAAATTCAAAAGTATGTTGCCAACAACTATGGGACAAATCCAGACAAATTTCTCTTATGTTGGATTGAACGTTTATCACTAGATCAAAAGCTGTAGTTGATAGTTAGGACACAACTTTTTTTACTTATACTAACCCAAGCACCCTAATTTAATTTGACTGTAATGATTCTTCCCGAGGCAATATTGGTTTCATTGCACCAACAATCCCCTAATTAGGTGTGAAAATGGGTTGGGTTGGGTCAAACTTTGTTCCTGAAAAGTCCAAGCTTGTGCCAAAAAATTTTAATTTAGCCTGACCAAAGCCTTGTACGAGTTTAGCTGTTAGCCTGACTTGACCCGTTTATAAAAAAACAAATGGCCTGGTCTAACTTGTTAACCTGTTGATTTTTAACTTCCAAGCATAACCATGAATCAACTTCACAAAATACTCAAATTCTGTTGCTAAACCAAAAATCATAATTTCAACGTCCAAACAGAATCGTGAATCGGAACAAAACTCATCACAATATGCATTTAAATCACTTTCAAAAGTAAAATGCTTAAACTAAATAACATATATTTCATCAGATCCAACAAACAAATCCATATTATGTAAATTAAAATTACTACATGAATCACCCAAGTGTGGTGGCTCAGTTGGTAGCATGAGGACTGAGTGGTGGAAGAGGACCTCGGTTTGAATCCCACCAACACTATCTTGGGAGGGGCATAAGTACCATAATCCTTGGACTCGCACCCGACTCTGGATTAGTCCCATAAGCGGCTCAAAGAGTCGAACCCGTGGGGATACCGGGGATTCTGATTCGCATCAAAGAGGTAATTAGGATCAGTTTTCAAAAATAAAAATAAAAATTACTACATGAATCCAACAAACACATCATGATGCTTGTAGTAAGTAAAATCATAATTTCAACGTCCAAACAGAATCATGAATCGCAACAAAACTCATCACAATATGCATTTAAGTCACTTTCAAAAGCAAAATGCTTAAACTAAATAACATATATTCATCAGATCCAACAAACAAATCCATATTATGTAAATTAAAATAACTACATGAATCCAACAAACACATCATGATACTTGTAATAAGTATAACCTTTTCGAAAAACCTTTTAATATATTCTTATACATAATCTAACATTCTGAGATATTGGTTCCTCCTATATAAGAAATAAAGTCATATTTGTATTAAAATATAATCAAATATAATTAAGTTATAAATAGTTGCAATTGATTAAATTTATATCTTTTATTTTTTATTCAAGGCATACTTATTCTATTTTATTTTATTTAAAATAAATATTACAATATAAGTCGGCCTGTAGGCTTATAGGCCAGACCTTATGAAAGTAGGCATATGACATTTTTATTAAACATGCTTTTTCAAAGCCTAAGCTCAACCTATTTTACGAAATATACTAGGTCAGGTCAGGCCTGATGTAGGCCGGCCCGACACAGTTTCACCCCTACCCTAACACACTTATCTTTCACAAAATGTCATATTGGGGAATTAAATTCATGACCTCGGCTCTTATACCAAATGTTAGATCTAGCATTTATTATTAGGGTAAAAGTCAGGACGCAACTCTCTTTATTTACTCTTATCGGCCTAAACACCGTAATTAAAACTCACTACACCCCACACCCACAATTGAAATTGCTAAGGTAAAGAACCAATTCAATTCAAAAAGTTAAACTATTAAGTAAAGACTCATCAATAGTTTATATACTTTTTTAATATGCCCCCTCATGCAAGAGCCCACTTGGCATAAAGGGTGGATAATGCACAAGTTCACCTACCTGTGCTACAAGATTCTACAAGAGAAAATAAGGGGGCGGGGAAAATCGAACCTGTGACATCAAGGTTCTGTACTATGTAAAGAATCAATTCAACCAAAAAGCTTAATAGTGGGTGAGGGCTTTTTAATAGTTTATATTATTCTCTAATATGTCTCCTTACGAGAGATCACATTGGGTTTGAAAGGCAGATGATGCATCAGACCTAACTTATCTGTATTAAGAAATTCTAAGAGAAGATAAAGGCAATGAGAATAGAACCCGTAATAACGAAGCTCTGATGCCATGTAAAGAACCAATTCAATTCAAAAACTTAAACTGTTAAGTGAAGCTGACCGCCCAAATAAGATGCTGGCAGCACCAACACTACATGGTGCGCAAAACCCTTTCAGTGAGTTTACTTTCATTTTTTTATTCTGTTCTGAAATGTTAGCGTTTCATTTGTCTATATAGATCATGCTGTGATAAGAATATCCACTATATTAAATAAATATATAGATAGCGACGGAAAGCTGGCAGTCAATTAGAAATTGATGTTGCATATAGAATACATCTTCTGGATTGGCGTTATAATAAAATCACAGTAATTTAAATGAGATAACAAAATAGCTTATTAGGAAAGGAGATATAATAAATTATGAGACTTCTCTGATTAGGAAAACGAGGTAACAAAACTAACTGAGGTTGGTGCAATTGTATAAAGGTTATCAAATTAGATGCAACTTCTACCAAATTATTGTTAAACATATATGCAAAATTCTACAATTCATTAACACAAGAATGTTCCAAAATGATAGCTGCAATCATCAATTTGCAAATTTTTTTGGGGCGGGGATTCTAGAAGTCAATTTGCAATTTCAGATGGAATCAACGGTATTGACATTTCATCCATTTGAAATTAGACTTTGAAAATGAAGGAAATTCTGAATGAGTTTTGAACACACGCATGAATATTGAAAATGAATGTGTTAGGGATTGCAAATTTGTGTAAGTGGAATTTCATATTGATTAAGAATGAACTAAATGCACGCCACATATGTGAAAAGGCTCTTACACTTATCATCTTAAAATTTTGGATTTGACCATATATAAACCTATTTAATATAATTGCTCATTTAACCCATGAATAATGATTTCTCCGTGCTATGATTGACATCTTCAATAGATATAAGTGAGAAAGGTCCGCATCTTCAATAGATATAAGTGAGAAAGGTCCGCCTTAGATTGCACACTTTGCCACTATTTTAGTTTTCTAAAATATAAATGCTCAAGGTACATCTCTTCGATCTACTTTTGTTTAAGGGTTCGTTTTTTCTACCGTAAATATAGATAACTTATTTACATTGAAATCAAAACGACGTCGTTTTAAGATGGAAATTGAGATATTGTTATAATTATAATTTATTTAAGGGTTATAATAGTCTTTTTAATTAATTTTTTTTAATTTTTTAACCCAAAACGATGTCGTTTTGAGAGTGAATGTAGATAACTTATCTACATCCACTTTAGAACCATTAAAGCCTTTGTTTAATTGTATAAACACTAACATGAATATCAGATACGCTTGCTGGTACACTCCTCATTTTGTATAAACTCCTCATTTTGTATAAAAAAAAACAAAAAAAACTTACGAGATGCAATCACCAAAAGAACCTCTTCAAAAGTACCTTATTTGATCAAAGTGATTTGAACCGATCACTAATCATTTATGCAGCAGTCATTAATCCTTGTCTAGTTTAGTTATAATAAAAAGTGAAAGATAGTTTAATTAAAAAATTTAGAAGAAGATAAGATTTTTTCTATAATAACTAAATTTATTCAAAACGTAATCTTTTTTATAAAGTGTGACGACATTTTTCTTGTAGTGTTTTGTAATTAGTGTCACACTATTTAAATGTGAAACTATACACTTATCATCTAATTAATATCGTATTTGAGGTGCCATATACTTTAAACCAGAGCCGAATCCTCACATATTGCATTTAATGCTCACCAAGATGAAACCAATATATATTAACATTACGATTTCAATTAATAGGGGATAAGAATTATTTGGTATTGTTATTAAAAAAGTAACGTTAAATGTTACTCAGCATTAATTATATCTGCATCATCCTAAAGAACTCCCCCTCATGTGGATGGGTATCATGGGTAGGTCCATGAAATTGACTTGGAAACGGTCAATCGGTTACCGAAATATTCGAGGCCGTATATAAAAAAGACCATCGGCAAGTCAGTGAAATTCTTGTATATTATTGATACATCTAAGTTGGGTATAATATGTCAATAAATTATTTATTAATTATAGTAACTAATTATTAATTTATTATATTAGTTAATTATTAATTAATCTATCAATAATACACTTAATTTGGATAAACAAATTCAAATTTCCTTAGTACGCATCAACTACTCTGCCAAGTGCCAACTACGGGGACAGAACTCCGATCACAGATTGTGTATCTACTTGAAGTTGGAAGTCTTATATAGGACCAACGGGTGAAGTTCGTTCTTCGGCGCTGAGTTAGTTGGGTGGACATGTGTTCGAATTTCACTGAATGCATTTTGGGGAGAGGGCTAAACCTTTAGCCATCACTGATCCCCGCACTCCGGATTAGTCCCATAGCCGGCTCAAAGAATCGAAGCCGTGGAGAAACCGGAGGAGCCAACTCGCCTCAAAAGGTAATTAGGGTTGGGTAACCCAAAAAAAAAAAAAATCTTATGTAGGCTCTCATTTATTTTGTCAACCCTATGAATTTGAGTGGGCAGTGCGAAGATGCCAAAAAATTGAGGGGTTCACGGGAAATATATGAGCAAATTAAGCATAAACATGACAAAGAAAACTTGATTATATAACGTTTCTTTAGACAGATCTAGAGGAAGGAGCCCTTGCAACCCAGCTTTTCTCTAATTTTTTGGAATACATGCAACATTGTTTTCATGTGAAAAAAATCCCAATGTTATATAACCATTAACTTTTCTGTTTTTTTTACTCATTTAGTGATTTGTGATTAAAACAAATTTATGATACACTTATTAAGAGGGGATACATTTAAATATTTGTGTTACCTACCTAAGTGACGAAGCTGAATGGATAGTTAGGTTGCATTTTTATAACGTCCAAGGTTATAAAATATAATTTCCTATAAAATAGCATGTAACCATAGTTTTTCTCAATATAATTTTCTATTTGCACAAAATACAACTGTAAATCTGATAATCTCTGATGGTCCTTTTCACAGGATTATTATTTTAATTAAGTCAGGGTGAAGTGTATGTCATTTTAAAGGATGTAAAATTGTGTCATTTTAAGAGAGAGAAAGAGATAGATAAAGAAGGGGAGAGAGTTCTTTTGTGAAAGTGAAATGATATAAGTTGTGTCATTTAAAAGGATAAACATGTTTCCCTTTAAATTAACACAACTTATCAACTGGGATTTATCCAAAAACAAAACTGGATCATGGATAACTTTTATCTTTTTTTTTTTAATTTGAGTTAGGAAATCATGGATAACTTGTTTGTTCAATGCCAAATTGCATCCAAATTAATGATAATAAATCTAGGAAATATAAAATAATCAGGATCAAGACGAAAAAAGAAAAAGAAAAAAAAGTCGGCATGAACTACACTTACACATATGGCCGCACCAACCAGTTTATATTCCTCTCCTCTCAAAGCAGAGGACATATTGTAAGGCAGTGAGATATGTTTAACAAAATATGAAAACAAACGACCCAACAATCTTCACACAACATGATTTATCAATAGCAGAACAGCGTCACAAAGTATTCTGCTCGTATCTAAGGGGTGATTTTGTTTCATTTGCATCTAAAAATATCATATCTATCTAACCGAAGAATTTCATTAAGGAAAAAAAATAAAATAAAAAAAATCTATGGTCTCATGTTTCATTCCTTCAAACCCAAGAGACTCCTTCTACCTTTTTTCTCAGGGTACTCCTACGTATGCTCTTTGTCTCGAATACATCAAGGGAGCAGCTGCTTCAAGATTCTGCGAAAAAACAGTTGAAAATGTGGGTGCTTTAATTTATTTTACACAACCCATTACATTGTTAAATATAAGATTAAACACCCTTTTTGGTCCCTGACAATATCTACGAAATCCTTTTTAGTCCCTATCAATAAAAAATGACCAAATTGGTCTCTAAAATTATGAAAAAAATGGTCACTTTAGTCCTTCTGTCAATTGTAATAAGTACTCCTTGATCTTTTTTTCATTATTTTAAGGACCAATTTGGTCCTTTTTTATTGTCAGGGACTAAAAAGGATTTCGTGGACATTGCCAGACCAAAAAGAGTGTTTATATAAAGTACATTGTTGACAGCACATATACATATTGCTTTGTCATGTTGTCTCAATAAATACATGTTGGTTGCCAAATGCCATTAAGCTTATTTAAATGCATTACTTGTTTAATTAGTACTTAAATTGACCATATTTAAATTCTCCTATGTTATTTCCTCTGTTTCTAGCATGATGACAAAAGCACAACGTACATATTACTTGTTGACATTAGAAACACACATCAACATAAAAGAGGCTTTTCTGCATCAAACTCACTCTCTAATTCATGTCCATCTGCATAGCCTTCTTTCCCTTTGGCCCAGAGAACCAAGTATAGCCCAGTGAACATGAGGAACATACCTGCAATGCTGCAATGCAGTGTTGTAGGTAGGAATTAGATACTACAATTGGGAATATAGTTTGCAAAAGTCAAATGTTGGGAATTTTAATAGGTACCTTCCAAAATTAATAGAATCTCCAAGGGTAACAACTGAGTAAATGACGGTGGAGACTGTACCAATGGGGCTAAACATGGAGACAAAGACTGGCCCTCTCTTCTCAATTGCCCACCCACTGAAGCTTAGGCATATTCCACTCACTGCACCTGCCTGTGCATTTATAATTTTTATGCCTTTAATATCCATCACAAGGAGAATATAAAAAGTTGCATACATGGGTGGCAGAAATGACCATGCTTCTTATCCCTGCAAATGTTTCACTAGATACTATGCTTTGCTAAATAAGAATGAAAATTTAAAGCTAGACTACTCTACCCAATTCTTTGGCCCATTTTATCACTGTTTAAACATGCTAGACTAAACTTAGCATCAAAAAGCATTTGTTACTATGAAGGAACAGAGATCAAAGTGTCATTTTTTTGGCAAATTTTTTATCCAAATGTCATGCGAATAGTATTTTGTACCAGACTACCATGTGTCGTAATTCGCTATGACAGGTAGCGAACTTCGTGGCCTATGATTTCATGACACGTGACTACATTGCATATCAAATTCGCTACCACTAGTAGCGAATTTCGTCTGGTCAGCTTTTTTCTGCAAAAATGTGCCACGTGTCACAAAATACAAAATCATTGGCAAACGTAATTCGCTACAAGATGTAGCGAGCGGTCGATGTTCCTACTATGAAAGCCAAAACAAACGAGCACATACATCACCGGTAAAATAATGAGAAGAGTGAAAATTACCAGAAAAGAATAGCCAATTAGGTCCTTAAAACTCACAAGTGGCCAACCAGTTTTCAGTTCGTGATCTTCAACTAACTGAACAATTGCAGTCATGAAAGCCCCAAGCAAGGATGTTATTGCGCTCAAGGACATGGGTGCAGGAAAATCTCCAAGAGCAAAAGCCTACAAGAACAACAATTTTTGTTAGAGTTATGAAATTAAAAAGATTTGCGTCATGTTTCTTATCTGATTCCAAGTTACCTGCAGGACGATGTTGCTTGACAATATGATGATAGAAGCCATGAGATAGAGACATCCGATTATCTTCTGCATGTCAAAGGTAGAATCTGATGGTGTCGATGATAATTTAATTTTAACCTCTTTCTCTGTTGCAGGAGCAGAAATGCTTTGCATTATGCTCATTATGAGAGCACCCATGACACAAAGCAATGTTCCTAAGATTTTTACTTTACTATGCTTGTTGCTTAAGTTGACTTTCTCTAACCTGCCAAATACAAGAATTTCCAATCCATTACCAAAGGGATAATTAATAGAAGGCTTCTAATGGCTTTGTTGAGAGCACATAAGTAAATTGATTACTTATTTCTGGCTCAAATGTGAATCATAATAACATTCTATTTTTCTGACAAAGAAGTTGTGTAAATGTCCAAGTGTGGTTTTCCCATACTTTCCCATAAAACCCATTTTATGCTAAATAGTAATTTCACCAACCTATGCATTAAACCATTTTTTTATTTCCTGATATTACCTACCTCATTCACCATTTGGAATCATTTATAGCAATATTAAAAGGGTTTCATAAGAGTTATGTTGTAGGAAAAGTGATTGTATTACGTTATAGAAATTCATTTTGTGTGTCGGAATTTTTTTTTTATTGCGGGACCCACAAAATGTTGTGTGTGTAGAAAAACTTTTATGGTCATGTTAAATGATAGATGATAAACCCATATTAAAATTAACAAAATAAGTTAGATTTACCCAAAAGTCCATGCAATGATGAAGATAAGGCCTGGGGCAAGATTTGGCATAGCAGTTGCCATTGCTGGCGAAGCTAGATTGATTCCTTTGAGTAATAAAGTCTGAAAAGCTAATCTGCATCACAACAGCCAAGAGTATTAAAAAAAGAAAACAAAAAAAAACTTTGTATTTTACTTTAGAAATTTGAAGAACCGAAACACACACATAGGAAAACATAGTACTAATACATAAGCAGTGAAGGTGCCGGTGGCAAAATGGTCAGAGGGGGAAAAAGACCCTGCAAATATCAGAACCACCACTAATACAGATTACAGAGGATTATTAATAGGGAAATAGAAGTATAATGTTATAGGAAAGTTATTAGATTATGTTATAGAGATAGAGATTGTGGGATCTTTCGCTTTGTAAAAATAAGTGTGGTCCCACAATCTCCCGATTTCTATAACATAACCTAATAACTTTCCTGTAACATTATTCTTCTTTTTCTCTTATTAGTATTACAAATTGGATAAAGACTAAATTTGGGGATTGTTGTGTTTTCTACAAATTACCATTAGGGATACAGTACCGCAAACATATGATAACCCAAAATATCGGACTACGTAAACAGAAACTGAATTAATCTAATTTCATCACCAATCTTTCATCATTTTTTTCCAGACACCTAACCGGAACATTTATGAAAATAAATAAATAAATAAAATGATAAAGGAAGTGATTGCGTAAGTTATAAGATTTCCATACCCTCCAAATGAAAGAAAGAATAGCTGCATAATCAACTTTGAACTCCAATTCTTGGGCCACTTTCTCCTGCAACAGATACATAATAACATCATGAAATTAATCTTCAAATAATCCCCATTCAAACAGAGCATAGAAAGTAAAAATAACATTTCTACTATTCATTTGAGAGAGAGAGAGGACCTTTCAACACAAAAGGCAACGGGGAAGAGAATAAGGAATGCAGCGAGAGAGGTGAAGATGATAATGGTAAAAGAGCTGAGACCCAGTGACATAACATAACCCATCAACACAGCGTTCCCTGCGTAGATAAATTGGACTCCTATTAATCCTCCGATAACTGCTACATCTTCCATCACTCTCTTATTTATCTTGTCCTCCATTGTCATCTTTTCTTCCAAACAAATTGAAATTATATCAAAATGGACTCTATTCTATTGTTTCCTGTTATCAAGAGAGGATATATTGAATCCTATCCTCT
>JAVKPL010003390.1:0-19710 GCA_032173675.1 Gastrolobium villosum
CAACCCACTTACCCAAAACCAAAAACCAAGACAAGACAAACACCTACCCCATTCATAAATAATAATAATAATAAACACATACACACCCAAAAAAAGCCTTACACTGCAAGAATTTCAAACGGGTTAAAAAAAGAAGCCAAATAAAAAAGGTAACAAATCAAAGAAAATAAATATAAAACAAAAGAAAAGCATGAATTAAGAAAATAAATAGGAAGAAAGAAAAAGTATAGATACGAGGAAATGGACGAGATTGACGGTGGTCCATGCGATGCCAGGGGAACAACCGAAGACGGAGAGAACGAGGATCCATGAAAAGAAGAGGATAAGGATGTAGGTCGTCCACACGCCAGGGTAGGTGAACCACTCCGTGTTCCTATTCAGATCCGCTGGTTGCACAGCCTTCACATACAGATTTGCCATCAAAAGTTCGAAAACCAGAGATACCCTTTTGATCTTGGATCCAAAAAGCTACAAACTTTGGCCACCGATTGCAGTTTTAATGATGGTGGGTTTGATGGGTGCTGAAAATTCCAAAAACCCAGAAACACCAAAAGCTTTTTTCTGATTGTTTTTCTCTCTCTTTCTCTCTTTCTCTCTCTTTGCCTGATCAAAATATCAACGTTGCCGTGTGTGGATGAATTGAAAAAATGAAAATGAAAGCTGAACTTTATTTAATTTTCTCGGTAAATAAGTAAATAACAATAGAGATAATAACATAATAATAAAAGAGACCAATGAAAACGAAGTCGTTTCGATATTCTTTGATTTTTCATGGTTTTCTGGTGTTTTTGAAGGTTGGAAACAGTTTTCTTATTTGACTTTTTTTTAAGGATTCCGTTTTTTTAATAAAAAAAAATTGACCATACGTAATGAGGTCAGATATAAATTAAAGTTTGTTACTAAATTCCAATCACATCACTAGCAGTTAAAGTTAATAACTAATTTGATTGTGCTTTTTTGTTTTCCTGGTTGTGTTTGGATTGAATAAAAAATATTAACAAATAAAGAAATATAGATGTAAACAGTAATAAGTTTAAGGAGTTTTAAATTGATTGTGTTTTAAAAGTTAAAGTGAATAACCAATTTAGTTGTGTTTTTTATTTTAAAAAAAATAATTGGTTGTGTTTGGATTTATATTTTGGAAGTTCTCCATTCAAAATGTCAAACATACAATCTGTCGTTCCATTCAAACATTTTTTTTTTAGAAAAGATTTAAATTAATACTATTTAAAAATTTACCAAAAAAGTATAAAACAAAACTATTAAAATTAGGTGCTTTTGGTCATATAAAAGATGCGGAAATAATTTATGCATTAATGCATAAATTATTTTTCTACACCTGATAGTAAAAACATATGTTATTCTATCTTTTTTTTTTTTTTGGAAAAATTACTCTTATGCTACATAACTTTCTCTCCTACATGCTTTTCGATAATTGTGTCACCTTATTTTTTCAAATGGTAAAACCCACAAATTTATCTCTATGACAAGAAATAATTTATCTCCTTTAACATGAGATTAATCAAACCCATTTTCTTTTTCTTACTTTTTTATTTTTTATAAACTCTTTTTCTTACTTCTACCTGTCACTTTCGACACTATTAGATTATAATTTCAATTCTCAACTACTTTTATCATTTTCTTTTAAGTAGAATAACATATCTCGATAATAAAACGGCAATGTGGTTCATCACATTTATTCTTTCTCTTTCTTTATTAGTTTCTCGTTCCTTTTTTTTATGAGTGGTAGAGAAAATAATTTTTACGATGGCAGGAATCATTTCTACATGAAAGATTTATAGGAAAAAGTGATGTCTTGCGAGGAGCCATATAAACCGCACCGCTCCAATGCTTGTAATAACTCAATATATTATTTCACCAAAAAAAGAAAATAACGCAATATATTATGTTATGTGCTTTACAATTAAATTTCTAATAAGACTGTAATATATACTTTCCTATTAAAATTATAAATAAATTGATCCATATAGTATTAAAAAAAAGTCAATGGAGTCATTAAAATGGAAAAAAGTTACTCACATAACTATATTTATTTTATTGATACATGACTTTCGGATATATGTACTACAAGGTTACAAAGATACTCCCTAAATTAGGGCTTTTTAATGGGGTTCCCCCCCCCCCCCCCCCCCACCCATCCTCATTTTTGTTAATGAGACTTGTTAAGTAATTTTCTGAACTTAATAAGTAAGACTTAGGATAGGCAGTGGATAGACCAGGAAGAATGAAGATCACAATGTGGTTGTCATTGCTCAATAGATGAGAAGTAGAGCAAGCAAATGGAACGAAGGATCAAATGTGTGTGAAAGTTGTTGCAATGAAGAAGAGATTATCATCCATATTCTCCGGGATTGTAAGCATGCTCAAAGCATATGGAGAGATCGGTTTGGTAGTCACTTGCCTCATGACTTCTTTAGTTTGGACTCAAGTGTGTTAAATATCAAGATACAAGAGGAATTGATAGTAATCCTTGTTGTGTTAAACTACACAACATTGGTTCTATTATATAGCAAACCAATTGAAGAATACAATGAGACACACACAATGTGGGACTTCTACACTATTCTAACACTAACACTCTTAACACTCCCCCTCAAGCTGTAGCATATAGATCATATGTTACAAGCTTGATACATAAATAATACTCCTATTAGGAACCAAAAGCAACAGTGCTACATCAACAAAATGAAATGATCAAGTAACATAACATCAAAATAAATCTCCTATATGAGAAACCAAAAATCAACAATGTGCTAAAAATGGCGTCGGAATGAACATCAACATGGAAGATGCCGGAATGATCATCGGCAAAGACATCTGTGCTGGAATGACCATCAGCAACATGGACGACGGTATGGAAGATGCCGGAATTATCATCGGCAAAGACAACAGTGCTGGAATGACCATCAGCAACATGGACGGTGCTCCCCCTCAAGAGGAACTTCGGTGCTGGAATTATCATCGACAAAGACAACTGTGCTGGAATGACCATCAGCAACATGGAAAGTGCTCCCCCTCAAGAGGAACTTCGGAGCCGGAATTATCATCGGCAAAGACAACTGTGCTGGAATGACCATCAGCAACATGGAAAGTGCTCCCCCTCAAGAGGAACTTCGGAGCCGGAATTATCATCGGCAAAGACAACTGTGCTGGAATGACCATCAGCAACATGGAAGGTGCTCCCCCTCAAGAGGACGATGAATAGAATAAATAGTCCATCTTGGGAAGAAAGAAGATTAAAAAAAAAAAGCTTCACATAATCGGAAAAGTCGCCGGAGACGGCGGTGGGTAGTCGGAGACGCTAGTGGGTCGTCAGAAAAGTCGCCAGAAAGTCATCAAAAAAGTCAACGGAGACGGCAGTCAACGGTGGTCGATCAATGGCGGTCAACCCAACAGCTTCCCAAGGATCATTCTTTTCTGATGTGACAGATCAGTCTAAGCTGCAGTCACAGAGCATACTAAGAAAAACCCGAAAAAGAAATAACAACGAGAATCCCTCAAGGAGGGTGATATCTCTCTATAACCATATTGAAATTATGGAAAAGTGAACTAAGTTAAGCGGATTAAGATTCCTCTTGTTAGGCTCTGATACCATGTTAAATATCAAGATACAAGAGGAATTGATAGTAATCCTTGTTGTGTTAAACTATACAACATTGGTTCTATTATATAGCAAACCAATTGAAGAATACAATGAGACACACACAATGTGAGACTTCTACACTATTCTAACACTAACACTCTTAACAATTGGCTGCCCAGGAACAGTGTAGTTCTCGGGGCCAAACCGATCATACCGATTGGATTGATGTATTTATTCCAACCTGCTGGTATTTATGGACCTGGAGAAATAAAAAAATCCAAGATGCAGACTTTCACAAACCACATAGAGGTAAGTATGTGATTTTTGATTTTATTCATCATGTTTATGCTGCTAGAAACAAAATGAAGAGGTATACTGGGAGTATGCCTAGCGACCAGGATAGGCAGTGGCAACCTCCGAAGCAAGGTTGGCTACAGTTAAATACTAATGGGGCTTCTTCGTCTCTTAGAAAGCATGCTAGTTGCGGGGGTCTTATTAGAGACCATAATGGTACTTTCATTGGAGGCTTCAAACAAAAGCCTAAAGATACTCGTTGGACGCGGAGCTATGGGGAATACTCAAAGGCTTGGAACAAGCTTGGGGCACAAGAGTCAGAAGATTAATAGTGGAATGTGATTCTATGAATCTCATCTCCTCAATCCATAACAGTTATCATAGCCCTAGGGACTCCTTTTGTTGTCTCTCAAATTCGAAAGTGGCTTTAAAAGGATTGGACAGTGCATTACGATTATACTTGCAGGGAAAAAAATACATGTGCCCACTGGATTGCTACTTATCCTCTTGATGAAGGCAGAAATCTAGTTGTTCACACCAATCCCCCTCTCTACCTTAGGAACCTTCTGTTAGAGGGTATTTCTAATTGGCCTTCTACAACCCATCTTTTGTAGTTTTGCTATTTTATGGGTTTTTACCCCTCCTTACTTACAAAAATAATAATAATAAATGTACTTGTTGTTTGGAAACAAGAAAAAAAAATCAATAAATATAAAAGACAAAAAAAAGATAGTCGCAGTTGGTAAGGATTTGGTCCATACCCCACAAAGATATGGGTTCAAACCTCGTTGGCTGATATGAGAACTTTATTGGTGGGTAATATGTAATTCCTCTCGGAAGTACTAAAAGAGGTTGGGGGTCTTCCTTAACCCTTGTGGGATCCTAGTGTCTAATCTCATTTAAACTTTTATCTACCAAAAAAAATGAAAAAAAGGAAAGGTTGGTTCTGAACTTTTTAAGTAATGTAATTAGTTGATGATAATGAATATGGAAAAGAAAATGACATGTGATACTATTTTATAGAAGATGTTTATCCATATGACATTTGCAATAACGTGTGTGTGATGAAATGAAATGATCGACGGCAGTACGATTTGAGTCTAACAAAAGTTGTCTCCTTAAGACAATTGCTCCATCTATATGTGCCAAAAGAGATCGGATAATTGCCTCGCAAGATAGAACAAATCTCGTCACTAGTATGACAAAGCTTCCGAACTAGATCCCCCTTGGACATAACCGGATGCTTGAAAAGATTGCAAAACGAATGAATGAGAATGCAAGAGAAATTTGGACAGAATGATAGTAAATAATCATAAAATTGAGTGAATTTTTTGACACATTTAACCTATTTATAAACTACGATCGCCACAATTCATATATGTATTCGACAGCGAAACAACACCAATGAACCACCATAATGGTTCGACGCTGGTCGAAATGATGTCGGAGAAGAACGTGCGCAGAGTTAATAAGAAAGACTTAGGGGCATTTTCGATAATAGTAAAAAATAATTTCATAAAATTTTATTTCCCCCATGCCTGCAGCTAACAATCGTGTCGTGCCGTAAGAACGATGACACACACATGTGTGTTTGGTTGACCATATATCTCCTAGGTTTTTTCCCCTTCACAGAAGTGGAATGCCCTTAGGGAAATTTTGGGGGAGTAAGGATACGCTTTCTAAAGCTTCCTCCATCACTTATTTCGTCAAATGTGGGACTTCCTTATCTCACACCTCTTCATATCCCTTACCTCGTCATATTCCTAACCAACTACTTATTTATTACACCACGAATTCTACATAAGAATTCTAACAATCCCCTACATGAATGAGAAGTTCAGCACCATATGCATATTGTAACATCTCGTTCATGACCGGTTTGTTATTATACATTCGATATTAAGTACAGTTACAATCACAATAGTTGAATTTAAATTACGGATAAACTTTTCCTTTTCTGCTAACAATTGCTTTTCTGCTTAAAAATCTTCCCGTATTTTAAAAAATTCAAAACTATAATTATAGCTCCTATATTGTGCGAATGGCTTAATCTTTACTTAAACGTTTCTTACATTACTCATAAATCATCACCAAGTAGTTCCCATAAACATACAAGGTGTAATACTCATTTTTTTTCTTAAACCTGGAACATGTGATGTTCTCGCACTTTGGGAAGGTCATTTCTCCCTTTGGGAAAGTTGTTCACCTTTTCTGGGAATGTTGTTCCCCCTATGGGAAAGTTGTTCCCCCCTCTGGGGAAGTCGTTCACACTTGTCAAGATAAAATTTGACAGTACTTGGCTATACATAAATGGTTAGGGACGCTTCCTCAAACTTAGTTACACCTAATTGACCTTGCATTATATAGTATACACAATATTTGCCATTCCAAGTCTCTAATCCTCCAATCCATCAAAGGCTCCATGCTATTATACAACATAACTTGAACAATCATTCATAATTACATCAAAGGCATTCCAATACTTAAAAGCATTACATATCATTATTGCAAGCCTTAACCAATTATATAGAAGTTCCTCAAAATGTATAAAGGCTATCAAAAGTGCATGAATATACAATATATCCCTCAAATCATATACATCAACATTATGCTAATGCCCTATCCAAAATATATGTCTCCACCAAAAGTCTACTCAGGCCTCTTACCTTGTGAAGCTCCAACTCCATAAATAGTAGTACCTGAAATGATATCCTTGAAACGTGGGGTGAGATAAAAATATCAGTAAATCAAGGGTTTTTGGAGGATCACTCCATCCTTAGGTTCACTTACGGTGCATACATAATAACAATAGTAAAGCATACATACATCATTGCCTCATCCATGAACTTCTAAGAGAGATTCGCAAAGGCTATTTCTCTTAGATTCTTATCACTTGGAGATCCACATAAGGTTATTTTCAAGGGAAAGCATTACCTTAAATATTCCTCAACCAACCATGGAACTTCCAAGGGAGATCTGCAAGGGCTATTTCTCACGGGTTCTTACCACAAGGAGATCCATATAGGGCTATTTGAAAGGAAAACTCCTACCAATCATCCTCATCATAATACAGGGGACTTCCAAGAGAGATTTGCAAGATTTATTTCTCTTAGGTTTATATCACTTGGAGATCCACATAGGGTTGTTTCCAAGGGAAGCTCTATCAATCATCCTTATCACACAACACAAGGAACTTCAAGAAGACATCCACAACAAGGTTGTTTCTTTTAGGTTCTTACCATATAGAGATCCACATAGGGTTGTTTCCAGAGGAAGTCCTCACTAGCACGACACTTTCAAGAGGGGTCTTCAAGGGTTGTTCCTTTCAGGTATTAACCACAAGGAGTTTCCCAAAGGGCTGGCTCCAAGAAAAAACCACATGCCTCAACATACATATATGCATACATTCTAATGGTCATAGAACCATCCAATCCTTTATCATTTATCAGTCATTACCTTATTCATCCTTTATCAGTCATAACCTCATTCATCAACTATCAATCATTACCTCACTTATCAGCTATCAATCAATACCTCATTCTTCCTTTATCAATCATAACCTCAATCATTAACTATCATTTATCATCTTATTCATCATTTATATTATTACATCATTCCTTAATTCACATCATTCATCGATTGATATAAATGCATAGGCATACCATCACTATCATTATCATATATCATAACATATAAGCCATTCCTCCACAAAGGAGCATGGTGAAACACACACGGGAATTAACCTCAAGGTCCAGAGGTTTACCTCGAGTAGGCTTCCATCCCAAGCTCTTCTTTAGCTCAAATGAGCGTAATCATCAACTTTCACATAAGACCAACCTATGAAAATTGTGTAAAGGTGATCAACAATTCGTACAACACATGAAACATTAAGCTATTAGCTAGAAATTTCTCATATTCTCATAAAACATAACTTACTCTCTTTGGTAAAATTTCAAGAATCTTTATCTTGAGTAAAAGTTGCTTCCAATGGGTGTTCCCCCACAACAATGTCACTAGTACCAACTCTATGACATGAAACAACACCAAATAACCATCATTTTCCACCCAAAGTTACTATTCATATTGTTATAATTCATCCAATATCTAGCATTCTCATTTCTCCATGAATACTTGAAAGGAGTTAGATTTACAACTAATCACCCAAGAATGGAAGGAGGAAGGTTCTTCAAGCTTCCATGAGCTCCAAACCACTCAAACCCGCAAAAAACTCAAGATCATTTTCTTAGCTTTGAGGGGGAAGCGATCTCTCTTTACAATGCTTGCCACACGAAAATAAGGGTTGGGCTTTGTTCCTCTCAAGATTCTAAGTAGGTTTGGCTTTAGAATCACTTAATTTAGTCAAGTGTAGCTCAAGTTATGATTTTTCAAGCTTTTCTCTCTTCCTCCATGGCTTCCACAAAAATGAGGAAGAAGAGGGTTGTTGATGTCTTATGTTTTTGGTGACTTAATGACCATGCTTTATTCACTTAAGCTTAGTTGACTAAAGTCAACAACTCATTAAATGGCTATTTACTCATTTAGGCTTACTTTCTCACTTTCATTTTTCTTTCTTTCTAGCCAACTTAACTCAACGTTTTCATCATGTGTTTAACTCCTAATCATCATAAAAATAGCTTTTCCATACATTATTTTTTAGTTTCGGGTAACTTTAGCATATTTGCAATTTTACCCCATAACTTTCTGAAATTATACTTTTATTTGAAAAATGACTTTATGACGTTCCCAACCTGGGAACGTCGTTCCCACTCCGGGAACAACTTATGACGTTCCCACTGTGGGAACACTTGTGTCGTTCTCACTCAAGGAACGTTGTTTTCACTCAGGGAACAACTTATGTCATTCCCACTAAGGGAACAACTTGTTGTAGCAATTAGATTTATAATCTAATTTCTGATCTGTTAACTATAGTAAATCCATATTTTCTCATTATACATATGATTATTTATGCAATTTGAGATCCCTCAACGAGAAAATAATTGCATCAAGATCAATGGTTTTCACCATGAATCATCCCTAATGTGACCTATCAAATTTAATCAATCAATCGGTATATGTGATGCCTTGAACCGTCGACTTTTAGAGTAAACCAAGACAATATGAGGCACACAATTGCTTCTTTAGCATTGTTGGCTTTTATTGTTGTGTTCATTTTGGCCCTAAACACCTGCCCGATTCAACAATGGTGTACATGACAACCTCCTCGAAATCATTTTTTTTTAAATTTATGTTGCCGGAAATAGAAATAGATAGAAAACTCGTTTGGTAAAATTGGTTTACTTTTTTGTTCCCGGGATGAACCAGTTTCATTTTTGTGCTGGGGAATAGAAAAAAGAATCATTTTTTTTTTGATTTTTTGTTCCCGGGCACAAAATGAGAAATTGTCTCTTTCAATCACTCTCCACCTCTACCATCATCACCACCACCATCATCGCCGCTGTCGTCGTACCACTAGTGTCTTCGTCACTACCACCACCACCACCACGATGATGCCACTGCTACCATCACCACCGCCTCCATCCATCTCTACCACTATGCCACCACCACCACCATTGTCGCAGCCACTGCCACCACCTTACCACTTAATTATCTCACATCGCTTCATATTCCCTTAGCACTTCATATTCCCAACCAATTAATTGTTCATTACACCATATAAGATGTCACATATTATTGATAGTTTTATCCACATAAATTACCTACTTAGTGAAAATCACCTCAGTTTAATAAATTATTTTGTAATACTTTTTATAAAAATATTTTTAAATTATATTGATTTGATTTGTTTTCTCTATTTTATGTGCAAACTTTAATTTCATCGGATACACAACTTGAAAAACTAAACACCAATTATGGCAAATAGTAATTACAATACTAGTCGTAACTAGACAACAATTGATTTTTCCAAAAAAAATTGATTTTTACAGTACACAGAATTGACAATTTAACGCAAAAAACTCATAAGCAATTCACCAATAATAATGATATCAATCAATAATTACACAATTAACGATTTAATTATATGCACAAGGATGACAAACGTCAAATGAACTTATAATTTGTCTATTTAAACCTTTATCTTCGGCTACTCCTCCTCATTAGTTAGGACATGTCCATCCAACGTTCAACTACCTTCTCAATCAACCGCTTTTAACATCAAAGTTTGTTGTATACCTATTCTAGAAAACTCAGATACAATACGAAATGTGGATATAGACAAAAAAAATACTATAACTATTAAGTGTTTTATCACAAATAACTACAAATAGTCTATAAAATTAATATAAAATACAAAACTTAAAATATAAAAGAGTATCAATATTTTTAAAATTAGTATTTGTAATTATAAATATAATAAAATGTTATTACTTATTTGATTATTATGATATTCTCATTTTTATTTATATTAGAATTCGGAAAATAAAATATATAGCTAATGACATGAATATATGCCCATATGACTATTATTTTAATTTTAAGTAAAGTTTACACATATATGTGATTTATTCTAAATCATTGATTCTTAATTATATTTATCACTTATTTCTATGTACTTTTTTACATTTAAACTCCATTTAAAATTTAGATAAAATATCTATTAGTTCCCCTCAAACTTCATTCTTGTCCAAAAAAGACTCATCTTTACTTCCAAATATTTGGGGAAACTAAGAAAAAATCTTACTAATTTGATTATGATTTTTTTATTGATAATTTATCTAGATAAATGCGCTAAATGATGCATAACTTTGAGCAAATCGAGCACTTTACATTTTTTTAAGAACATAAATGGAAGGAAAACAAATTAATTAACTAGTCCAGATATACTAACACCCATGATATCCTTGAATCGCAAAAACTAGCAACTAAGCGAAGGAAGGGAAAACACCTGAGTGCCTCAATCGGAGCTAGCACCGTCCACATTTATCTTCCACCAGCTGGAGGGAGAAAAAAATTAATTTAATAAGATACTCTCTCCGTGGGTGGGGACATAACCATCCTATGTGCAAAGGATTTTTTTGGATAAACCAAATGTATCCTCTATAGAAGATAATTTTGTTCAAGTCAGAAATATTCCCATCATGGTGGAGGGCTAGCTCTCTGAAAGAAAATTTTGTGCATTCACATGGACTTGTGCCCCAAACTTTAAGCGAAATCAAACATGTACCACTTGAACAAACTTTCTTTGTTGATGAGCAAAGAACTTTGTGCTGAGATAATAATATTTTCCAGATGGCAAGGAAAACAAGGTTCTTTGACCAAAGAGGTGCTTTCACCCCTTTAATTTTTTTATTTGGTATTCAATTTTTGATATTTATCAATGGGGTCTTTTAGTGCTACGACTCTCCTAGGACACTTACACGATTGTGCCAAGTGGCACAATCACGTTCTCTAGGCAGTCCCATTAATTTTTGACTCGGATATCCAAATCAGATGATTTTTTTTATTTCACATAACTTTTTGAGATGTATGTAATGACACTTTATTTGATATATTTTATCTCTCACAAACATAGTTCGAATTTGTAACAATAGTACCACAATCACAAACATACTTTAGACTTGTATTTGAAGTCTTTTTTGATGAGTTTGATATATATATGGGACAAGATATTCTTACACTAGTGTAAGAGTTAGAAGTCTTACACTCAATCTTGACCATTGATCCACTTGTATCCAATGGCTCACATTACTAAAAAATTTGAGCCTTTAGATATAAGTGAGATCAACAGACAAGATTGATAGTGTAACTTACACTGGTGTAAAATGATCCTGACCCTATATATATATATGGGTTCATCTAATCTCATGTTACATGAGAGATGATATCTTATGTTATAGAGACACATGTGGTGGATCCCACTATCTACAAAAAAAGAAAGAATGTCACGATTTTCGATGGGTCTATAGGAGATAAACTACTCTTATGTTGCATAAGATTAGTTTTTTACTATATATATATATATATATATATATATATATATATATATATATATATATATTAAATTTTCCGCAATTTTTTAAATAATTCTATTAACTTATTACTTATATAATTTTTTCTTTTTTGAATACATTATTACTTATATAATAAATATATTAAATGGTGCAAATTATTCAACAAGTGAGGATACCTAGTGGTTGGTAGTGACATCCCTCACTCCAATGAATTGGGTTCGATTCTTTAACACATTTCATTCATGTTGTGTCGATCCGTTTTGACACCCCTACATTTAACCTTGATTAAGTCATACAAGATTCAAAATTTAATCACATATTTAAGATCTTGCCAATATGGACTTAAAATATGGCAAACTTTACCGAAGGGGCTGATACTAAAAAAAAGGTGTCATTGTACATGAGCTTTTACTTTTAAGTGAATGCAAATATAAACACACACAACAGCCAAATTAGACTTGTCGAGAAAATTAGCTCATAAACCAAACAAAATGAAACCTTGAAAGTGAAGACTTGTTGAAGGAATTACCACCGTAAAGAGTGAAGACTAGAAAGCAGCAGGATAAATCACAAGACAACTTTCTTTCCTCACATAAAAGTGTATTTTAACTTTGCATTCGGTTTATGTTGAATCGAACTCCCATTATCAAAAGCCGCTGTGTATATGTTCTTTGGCTTTATTGAATTAGAGGCAGGATATTTTTATACCGGTGTAAGAGTTAGAAGTGTTACACTCAATCTTGACCATTGATCCACTTGTATCCAATGGCTCATATTACTAAAAAATTTGAGCCCTTAGATATAAGTGGGATTAATAGATAAGATTAAGAGTGTAACTTACGCTGGTGTAAAATAAACCCAACACATTGAATTATGTACACCGACATAAAAAACAAGGAGTATTCTGTAAATTAACATTTAATGTGAATGTGAAAACGTTGAATGATATGAATAAAAACCATGACATTAAAAACCATGACATTTTTTTTATATAAATGGCAGCCCTATCACATGTGTATTTACAACATGAAAAATCTTCTTTTCTACCGTAGCAGATCAGACGAGCCCAATAAAGATTATATAAATATGAAGTAATATGAGTGATTATATTTATTTTTTATACAATAAACACGTGTAGTAAGAGCTATTTCCTTCTGTTATTATTTATTTTGGTTGCAAGGAGTAGTTTGCACATGCACCCAAAAAGACAAAACTAGATTAAGTGTCGTGGTGTCTATTATATAAGGTGAAGTGACTCAAAAAAATGCATATTAAGCATTTTCCTTCCCTAAATTCGGAGGGACGATAATATATTTCTATTTAAAAATAAGATTTAAATTAAATAATAGGTGGATTATTACCTTAGGATATAATTAAAAAGGTTAATTATTATCAAAATATATCTTAAATGATTCTCTTATAAAAAAAAATATTTATAACATATGGAGAGGTCCTATCTTATGAATACAACGAATGAAAAACACTTAAATAGGGAATAAATTAGCAATTTAACTCTTGAAATTAATTTCCATATACACTTTTGTCCCGTATTTTAAAGGAATTTATAATTCTCATTTCATAGGAGAAGTTCTCTTACTTCCGGCAGACGCACAGTTGATGTGATCATCTGGAGAGAAAAAAAATGAACAAGCATTTTTATCGATGGCTGAAAAAGATTTATTCTTATGTTGCTAGAGAAGCATATATCGACTCTTTGATTCATTTGGGGTTTGTTCCGGATGGCTCAACTACTGGGGGGCCACTGGTTTGGCCCAATCCAAGCTCCAACCCACGTCAGCCCTAAAGACTGTCATGGATCTTCCCGTCCCCCAATGCTGCGATCACCCCTAAGGGGAAGCACTAAAATGTCTCATCTTGGGACCCCAACCCCTAAAGGCGACCGTCACAGGCACCTTAAAAGGAAACTCCCCCTTTGCCCAATGCAGACAGCGCCAAGAGCAGCCCTGCCACCACGGCAGCGCCTGACACGCCCAACGCTGTTACCACGGGAGTAAATCCCAAGGAAGGTTGACTCTGTCCTCACCAACCCACACTTCTTTCCCTATAAGTAGCCCCCTTGGGCACACCACGAAGGTGATGAGTCAAAGTGATGATATGAATACAACGTACATTCCACGTCAACATAGTTTTGATGATAACAAAGAGAAATGATCAAGATCGAAGCAACATCCAAAAAGAAACTCAAACGTGAAAGCAGTGCAAGCACCAAGTCTCACGCATCAGTCCAAGTCCATAATCTCAATTGGTATATCTTCTTAGGACTTAGGAACAATGTGTAAAGATGTATATCTACTCAGCATTGCATGAGCTCAAGGTCATGCATCACTTACATATTTCAAAAGCATGCATCCTTAAACAAATGTCAAAACATATAGTTTGATTTGTCCAAAATTGATTTGAAAAGGACACCTACATGATTTAAACGCTTCAAGACTCTTTTCATAATCAACTTCATGCATTACAAGTCACAAATACTGTTTGAAGTAAGAAGGAACTTAGCTTTCGGTCAAAAAGGATGCTGTCATGAAATATCCGGATATCTCACTTTGAATATCCGGATATCAGTATCCGGATATCTCAGTTCTGAATATCCGGATATCAAGTATCCGGATATCTAACAATGAATATCCGGATATCTGTATCCGGATACAGCATCCGGATATCTGACCTTCAATATCCGGATATGAGCCCGATGAATATCCGGATATGTACGGTCTGCAACGGCTATAAACGGCTAGAAACGGCTAGTTTTTGGTTGAGATGTCAATATAAATACCCACATCACTCATGGTGAATAGTGCACGACCCTAGGGTATTTATTGAACCTTTATTACACTTGCTAGCCTTTCTTTAGCTCATTAATTACTCATTTGATCACTTGCATACACTTGAGCTCATCTTTCTTTTGAAGCTATACATCTCTTAGTTCTTCAATTTGTTCAATCTGTACTTTAAGAGTACTTAGCTACTTTAAACAACCTCAATCCTACTTCTTGATTTGAGAGGGGAGTGAACCCCATACTTGAGAGGTTACCAAATTTCCTAAGTAAAATTTGGAGTCAAAAATTGTAAGGCATCAAGAGCCCGAAGTCTTGAAAGGTTGTAGAGGTTTGTCAAGCACCCTCAAGCTTGATAGTTAGTGAAAGAATTGATCGAGCGGCTTCAGTCTGGACGTAGGTCACAGTGGTGGTGACCGAACCAGGATACATCTAGTTTGCAATTTCTCTAACCTTATCTCTTTACTTTATTATTGAAATTGCTTCTTTAGAACATTTTTATTCACTTGCTTGCTTACTTTGTTAATCTCTTCACTTATACTTCTCACTATTAAATCACCTTATTGAAGAAATAGTCTTTTAAATATCAAAGGAGGCACTTTGCGAAAAGATTTTGTAAAACTCAATTCACCCCCCCTCTTGAGTATTGAAGCCACTTGTCCAACAAGTGGTATCAGAGCTTGAACTCTTGTGTAAAGAGCTTAACCGCTTCAAGAGAAGGGATGGCTTCTTTAAACCATGATATGCCCCTTGAGGGATCTTCTAGTACTAGACCTCCATTTTTCAATGGCGTCGATTATTCTTATTGGAAGAGTCGAATGAAAATATTTCTTCAATCTAATGATTTAAGAGTATGGAGTATAGTTGAAAAAGGGTATACACTACCTACTATGAAAAATGAGAAAAATGAAGATGTTCCTAAAGATATAGATGATTACAGTGATGATGAAATCAAGAAAGGAAATTGGAATGCTAGAGCTCAAAATTTGATCACAAATGCCTTAGGTCGTGATGAATATTTTCGTGTCTCAAACTGTAAGAATGCTAAGGAAATGTGGGATATTCTTCAAATAACCCATGAAGGAACTAGTGATGTTAAATTCACAAAATTAAACGCACTCACTAGAGAATTTGAAATGTTTGAGATTCATGAAAATGAAAGCATTCAAAGTATGCAAAGAAGGTTCACACACCTTATCACTCATTTAAATGCTTTAGATAAATCTTTTACTAACCTTGAGTTGATTTCTAAGGTAATGAGAAGTGTGCACAACAGAGAATGGCAACCCAAGTTGACAGCCATTACGGAATCAAAGGATCTGAAAACCATGGATCTTGCAACCTTGTTCGGCAAGCTTCAAGAGTATGAAATGGAGCTAACCAGAATAAACCTAAAGGAACAAGCAATCAAAAAAAGTAAGGGAATTGCCTTGAAAGCCTCAACACCAAGCAAAGAAAAGGATGAGGAAAAAGAAGATGGCGATTCCGAAAATGGTCTTGATGAAGATGAAATGAGTCTCTTCGTAAAAAAGTATGGAAAATTCTTTAAGAAGAATTTCACAAAGAAATCATCATTTCCTCCTAGAAGAAGATCTAAAGATGAAGGATCCTCCCAACTCACCGTTACTTGCTTTGAATGTGGAAAAGTCGGTCACTACAAATCGGATTGTCCAAATGCTCAAAAGAAAGACAAAAATGAAAAGAAGCAAGGCAAGGATAGAAGGAGCTTCAAGAAAGCTTATCTTGCTTGGGATGACGAATCTAGCTCCTCCGATGATGACTCCAAGGAAGAAGCAAATCTATGCTTCATGCAAGATGGAAGGCCATCGGAGAAATCAAGGAAAGAAACCCAACATATATGTCTAATGGCAAATGAGGACAAAAATGAATCCGAAACCGAGGTAAACTCTTCTTGCTCTACTATTTCCCCTTCATATGATGAGTTGTCTGACATGTTTGAAGAAATGCATAATGAAACTCTAAAACATGTTAAAAATCTTAGAGCATCAAGAAAAACTATTAGTTGTTTGGAAAAACAAGTTGCATCTTTAGAAAATGAGATTAAAGAATTAAAGGATGAAAATGAAACTCTCAAATTACTTGATGCTAGCATTGGTTGCATCAAATGCCTATCTTCAAATGATCATGCATCTTCATCATCATGTACATCATGCAAAGATCTAAGTAATGAAATTGATGATTTAAATGGAATTCTAAGCAAATTCACATGTGGAAGAGATAACTTAAATGTATTGCTTGGTAAACAAAGATGCATGTTTAACAAATCCGGTTTAGGCTTTGACACTAGCACACAAGAAAAATCATATAAAAACTTTTTCATTTCTCCATCCTACATGTCAAGTAGTCCATTCATTAAATGCTTTCATTGTGGTGGAAAAGGTCATAGTGCTTCCACTTGTAAAATTAGAAGAAATGGTATTAAAGGGCAAAGGAAAGTATGGGTTCCTAAGGGAACTAAGCCCAAGACTAACACACAAGGACCCAACACGATGTGGGTACCAAAGATTAAATCTTGACTTTGTGATGTAGGTTTGTTTGAAAGCTAAGAGCTCCAAGTGGTACTTGGATAGTGGGTGCTCAAGTCACATGACGGGAGATGTAACTAAATTTCAATCATTCACAAAGAAAGAGCATGGACATGTGTCCTATGGTGATAACAACAAAGGAAAGATACTCGGCATCGGAAAAGTTGGTAACTCCTTCTCTATCTCTATAGAAAATGTTTTACTCGTCGAGGGCCTTAGACATAACTTGCTTAGCATTAGTCAATTATGTGACAAAAATTATAGAGTCATTTTTGACTCAACCTCTTGTAAAATTGAAAGTATACTTGATGGGCAAGTTAAGTTTATTGGTCATAGAGTGGATAACATTTATATGATAGACTTAGATGGTATGCCTTCAAATGACGATAAATGTTTGATTAGTAAGGAAGATGACTCTTGGCTATGGCATAGAAGAATAGCACACATTGGCATGGGTCAATTAAGTAAATTGATATCCTTAGACTTAGTAATTGGATTGCCAAAGCTCAAATTTGAAAAAGATAAAGTTTGTGATGCTTGTCAAATGGGAAAACAAGTAAAGGCTTCTTTTAAATCAAAAAATATTGTTTCTACCACAAAGCCTTTACAACTTTTACATATGGATCTTTTTGGACCAACTAGAACTATGAGCTTTGGTGGCAATTACTATGCTTTGGTCATTGTGGACGATTATTCTCGCTATACTTGGACATTATTTCTTACGTATAAAAGCGATGCTTTTAAATCATTCAAGAGACTAGCCAAACTCATTCAAAATGAACAAGCTTCAAATATTGTTTCAATTAGAACTGATCATGGCGGAGAATTTGAAAATCAAGATTTCGAACTCTTTTGTGAAGAAAATGGTATTGAACATAATTTTTCCGCTCCTAGGACTCCACAACAAAATGGAGTTGTAGAAAGGAAAAATCGTGTATTAGAAGAACTTGCTAGAACCATGCTAAATGAAAATAACCTTCCAAAATATTTTTGGGCGGAAGCCGTTGGCACCGCATGTTATGTTATGAACCGTGCTTTAATCAGACCTATTTTAAAGAAAACTCCTTATGAACTTTACAGAGGGAGAAAACCCAATATTTCATATTTTCATGTCTTTGGTTGCAAATGTTTTGTTCTAAATAATGGAAAAGAAAACCTTGGCAAATTTGACTCTAAAGCTGATGAAGGCATATTTCTAGGATATTCACTCACAAGTAGAGCTTATAGAATCTATAACAAAAGAACAATGGTCATTGAAGAATCTATTCATGTTGTATTCAATGAATCTAACAATGCCTTGCCTAGAAAGGAACCTTGTGATGATGATATCGTAGGAAGCATGGAAAACATAAACTTGAATGACAAAGAGGAAAATGAAAGGCAAAAAGAAAAGGAAGCAAACGATGAAGAAACACCTAGTCAACAAACCAATGATGGAAACAACCTTCCACAAGATTGGAGAGTAGCAAGAGGACACCCCATTGATGTGGTAATTGGTGATATATCTAAAGGGGTAACTACTAGAAACTCAATAAGAAATATTTGTAATCATTTAGCTTTTGTTTCTCAAATTGAACCTAAGACCATAAATGAAGCAATTATTGATGAACATTGGTTCTTGGCAATGCAAGAAGAACTAAATCAATTTGAAAGGAATCAAGTTTGGGAACTTGTGCCAAAACCAAATGATCATCCAATAATTGGAACCAAATGGGTCTTTAGGAACAAGCTTGATGAAAATGGCATAATAACTAGAAACAAAGCTAGACTTGTTGCTAAAGGATATAATCAAGAGGAAGGAATTGATTATGATGAAACTTATGCTCCCGTTGCTAGATTAGAAGCAATTAGATTGTTACTTGCATTTGCATGTATAATGGATTTTAAACTCTTTCAAATGGATGTCAAAAGTGCTTTTTTAAATGGATATATTCAAGAAGAAGTATATGTTGATCAACCTCCCGGTTTTGAGGATCATAATTTACCTAACCATGTCTTTAAACTTAAAAAAGCCTTATATGGTTTAAAGCAAGCTCCAAGAGCATTTAAGCAAATTCCTATTAGAAAAAGGTTTTTCAAGAGGAAAAGTGGACACAACTCTTTTCATAAAAAGGAAAGATAATCATCTATTATTTGCACAAATTTATGTTGATGATATTATCTTTGGTGCCACTAACGTTTATCTTTGTGAAGAGTTTGCTAATTAAACGTATTATGAGATATCTTGTAGGCACTTCACACATGGGATTGTGGTACCCTAAAGGTTCATCATGTGAACTGGTAGGTTATTCCGATTCTGATTTTGCGGGTTGCAAATTGGATAGGAAAAGCACTAGTGGTACTTGTCACTTTCTTGGTTGCTCATTAGTTTCTTGGCATAGCAAGAAACAAAATAGTGTAGCATTGTCCACGGCCGAAGCGGAATATGTCGCGGCCGGCAGTTTTCGTTGTGCACAAATCATATGGATGAAACAACAACTAAAGGACTTTGGGGTTGA
>JAVKPL010003391.1:0-19974 GCA_032173675.1 Gastrolobium villosum
GAGAAAAATCCATTGGTGGCTTTGGAGCCTCAACAACTTTCTCCTTTTCCTCCTTCTTGTCTTGCTTTTCAGGTTCCTCCTGCACTTTGACAGATGCTTCTGCTTCTTTTTCTACTTCCTTCAATGGTTCATCAACCTTCTTTGGCTGAACCATTTTAGGCTTTTCTTGAGGAGTGATCAAAATTCCACTGCTAGTCACGATGGATTTACAATCCTCCTTGGGATTTGCAATTGTATCTCCAGGAAACTGCCCCGGAGTTCTTTCAGCTAACTGCCTGGATAGCTGTCCTATCTGGGTCTCCAAATTCCGAATGGAGGCATCTTGATTCTTGTGATAGGCCCTGGTTTCCTTCATGAAAGCACTTGTACTTTCCATGTAATCATTTGTAGTCTTAGAAAGCTGCAGCATAGCTTTCTCTAGTTCAGATGGCTCTTTTTGTGGAAGAGGAGGAGGTTGTAGGAAATTATTGGATTTATAATCCAAACCTCCCCCTAGATTTCTTCTCTGAAAATTGCTTCCTTGGCCACTATTCTGGTTTCTTTGATAACCTTGAGTGTTTTGTGGTGGCCTTGGATCATACCACACTCCATTAACTTAGAATGCCTCAGCTCCCATAAGTGTGGGACACTCATTGGATTCATAGTCCTCATTACAATACTCACAGTTAATTGAATTAACTTGAGTTGTGGATATTCGCACTTTGTCCAACTTAGCATTCATACTTGCTAATTGTTGTGAAATCACCTTCTGTTCAGCTAAAGTGGCATCTTGATCCCCAAGTTGTAGAATGCCCTTCTTCAATTGAGCTGATTGAGTCAACTGGACTTCTGTTGAGGCATTTTCATTTTGTGCCATGTAGTCAATCAGCTCCAGAGTTTCTGCTGCAGTCTTTCTTCCTATGGTTCCACCAGCTGCACCATTGACAATCATTCTTGTGTCTGGTGTCATCCCATTGTAAAAGACTCTGACCTTCTTCTCATCCGGAAAATCATATTGGGGGCACTTCCTAATCAACTCTTGGAATCTTGTCCAAGTTGCACGGAGGGTCTCTCCCGGTTGCTGAATAAAATTGGTGATTTCATTCACCAACTTATTGTATTTCTCCCGAGAGAAATGTTCAGCAAAGAACTTGGCTGCCAACTCATCCCATGTTCTGATGCTATTAGGTGGTTGTCGGTCCAACCATCTAAGAGTTTTCCCTGTTAATGCAAACGGGAACAACCGAAGTCGGATTGCATCATCAGACACCCCATTATGTTTGGTGGTGTCACAGATTCTTAGAAATCTGTCCATGAAATCATAAGGATCTTCATAATCCTCACCACCAAAAGGAGTCTTTTCTACCAGGTTGATAAGAGACGGGTTGATATCAAAAATTTTGGCTTGAATCTGGGGCCGGACAACACTAGAATTCGGCCTTGTGAACATTGGAGCCAAAATCGACTCCATCAACTCTGGTGCAGGAGGTTGATTATTGGGACCTCCTGCAGCATTATTATGATTCGCCATATCTTTTACAGATTGATCAGGTTCACTAATCGGGCCTTCCCAAATTATCTGCTTGGCAACCTTCCTCAGCTTCCTTTCAGCTCTTGTGATTTCAGGATCAAACACATGATCTTCAGGAGCAAGTCTACCTCGCATAAACTTAAGAAAGATGGTCAGTAATACCTGCAAAAATGCATATCAAGACAGAACAAACCTAAAATGACAATTCAATAAATAAATAAAATAAAACAACATTCAAGCTCAAAGATCAATGGTTATTTATAATATTGGAATGCACAATCTCCGGCAACGGCACCAAAAACTTGTTGCGAACTCGGCAAGTATACCGATCGTTCCAAGTAATAAAAGTGATAAGTAAGTATCGTCTCCACAGGGATTGTAGACCAAGTACTACAATAACCAGTCCCCTTAAGTTGAACGGATCAAAAAAGGTAGCAATTGTTGTTGATTTAAAACGAAAAGTAACCAAAATGTGAATTGCGTATTTTTGGGTTTTCTGAAATACGGATGAAAAAATCGTATAAAATTAGGGTTTTGAAAAACAATTGTAAAAAAATTGTAGTAAGAGTACGAACACCTGTTTGATCCCCACCTTGTAATATGAATGTAAATTTACATATGAATTACCCTTTGATCAAACGATTCACCATCTTTTATTTAATCGGTTAAACCTTAATTCCTTAGGGATCTTAACGTTATTAACCTTATTAGAACCCTAATTCCTTAGTGATTACTTTTCAGGTTAAAACATACAATCCGGTGAATCTTTCGCGTTTGCAGTTCATGTAGCCTATCCCTAGTGCCTACATGAACAACTATTTTCCTCCTGTTCGGGAATTAGGATCCCAATATTCCTATTGTGAATCCTAACCCTAGTGATCTGTTAGAATGATCAGATCTAAAAGAACAATGAGATGAAGAGCAAAGGAAAATAGATGCAGAAAGATAAACATATATAAATCAGATCCAAACTACAAGGGGTTCACATTCAGGGTTGTGACCCTTACCACAATAAAAAGATCTAGCCAACCATATTCATGGCTGATCTCAAATAAAATTCAACAAGAAAGTAAATTACAGAATGATCGAAGGAAGAACAAAGAACAGTTTCTTCTCCACAGCGACGGCCTCTTCTAGGTCAAAAACTTGTATATCTTCAGAAATGCAACCTTCTTATTTATAAAGAACACCTTTTTTCTTTTTCCAACTTTGCTCCTTGAAAGCACGGCTGTGGCTTCCACAACTGACGCTATCCGCGTCAGTTCCACGCTATGAGCGTAGATGCCTCTGACTTTCCACGCTCTCAGCGTCAATCTCACGCTGTGAGCGTGGATGCTTCTGATTCTTCATGCCATGAGCATCATTCCCACGCTGTTAGCGTGGGTCTTACTGTATTCCCACGCTATCAGCGTCATTTCCACACTGTGAGCATGGATCTTCACTTTGGTCAATCCTCATTTTCCTTTCAGATTTGTTTGTTTTTCCTGCAAAATGAGCATAGAATCAGTTAAACACTCTTGAATTTGGATTTTAAGGATTACAATAAGAAATGTTGCATTTTTAATGAGGAACAGTTCATTATTTTTCTCTTTTTGGCTTGAATTTACTTATGTGCTGACGACACATCATCCTGCACATTCTTGTTAATCACATCACAACAACAACATCACTACCACAGTGCCATACACAGAATATTCAACATACAAATCATTCACACCACTTGTCCATCATGTCTCCATCAGATTCATCCCACTCTAGGAAATTTCCTAAGAGGCCTTTCTTCCTATCTCCATGGATGATCTCACTCCAGGAATAGAATTCCTAAGAGACAATCTTATCATAGGATCTGGCCAGTCAAACTTTTGTACCATGCTCTGTGCTTTCATCTTGGATTCAACATTTAACACATAAATCTCAGCCACAACCAATAAAGGCAGATTCTAAATTAGGTACACTCATCATATAATTCACATTATATAAGCCTTCATCATAGAATAAGTAACAATTACATGGATATAACTCTAATAATAATTCATCAATTACTTTTCCAGCCACGAGCAAGCATTTAAGAATAATGAAAGGGAAAGACAATCAAGATTCCTATGCTTACTTATTCCTAGTGCTTGGAAATTTTTTATCTTTGATGCTAGCTGACTTTGTTTTGTTCCTATCAGACCATATGTTTGTGGAATATATATCAATTCCAAGGCTCAACGAGTGCACTCCTTCTTCTCCTCTTCCAAGAACATCTTCCCTAGGAACGAAGGTGTGAGTTTTGTTGGGATAAATTTTAAATGTCCGTTTTTTATTAAAGCTTTCATAGATATTTCGTGTGATTGTCTCTTGCATCTGTGTGGATATTCAATTCTAACAAATTGGAGTGAGTTTGCCTTCGTTTCACAACACATTGCTCTCAAAACTGCGATTAGCGAAATTAAAACCTTTTTCTATCAACATTAAGGGGCTCCAGTCTCTCATCAATCTCCTTAATTTTCTGAGCCATCTTTGAAAGAAAATAAAAAGCTGATTGGATGAAGAGAAGAAAATGCGAACCCTTTTAGCTTTGCCATCTCTGGTAATCAGTGGAGAACTCATCAAGCAAGTTGTGAAGCCACACTTTGACATGATGATTGGTGTCGTGATGATCCTCTGCATCCAAAACCACAGCTTTGATTTCTGACGAACCTTTCAAGAGCCAATGAACCAAGCTTCCCAATCATTTTCTCAGCCATGTTAAACGAAAGAGAAGAAGGTGCACGACTTTTGTTGAGACTCTCTGTGTTCAGGAGACATGTTCTCTGAGCCCGTTCTGTGTGTTCAGACAAACAAATACATTGTAAAGTACCTTTTTGTACTCAACAAATTGCTACTTAAGGGTTAATGTAGATTTTCTTTAAATTTGGAAGGATTATAATTTAAATTAATTGGATTTATTTTAAATTTTAAAGAAATTATAAGTCGATTAATTGGCTCTATTTTAAATTTTACAGACATTGTAAGTTGACTTTTTTTTTTTTAAGGATTAAAATGTTCTCCATAATATTTATGAGGATCCAAAAATATTTTATTCAATTCTTTTTTATTAAAATACATAAGATATGACATAACATGTGACTCTAATTTTATTTTTTTTAAAAGTATGTTATTTTGTTAAAACTATATATGACTTACCATGTGGCTCTGTACTATTTTTTTTGAAAAAAAGTTTATAACAGTGCTTGAAAAAAAAAGCCATTCTTTGTGAAAAAATGTTTTTTAAATTTATCAAGCTTAATGATATTTTTTTAGTAAATTTATAATTTTAAAAAAATAAAAAATACGGTATTTTCAATTAGGATCCTAGATATACCTAAAACTTGAATCAGATTGCACGGGATTTAATTTCACAAGCCAATGAAAACCGAAATGTTTAGAACGGTAATTTATGCTGCAACTTAACAAATAACATACGAAGAAAACTTCCGATTAGAAAGAGAACTCTCAGTCAGCCTACAGCCCGGACTACGTTAAGTTTGGTCCGCCTACATTGAAAAGTAGAATAGGCTTAGGCTTATAAGAAAGTCATTTTAACAAATAGATTATAGGTCAATTTTGTCAAGTCTGATCTAAAGCCTTCCAGGCTAACCAATTTAATTTATAAAAATAAAATAAAATAATATATTTATTTTAGGGGGTGGTTTAAAGATATTTCAATGAATGACATTATCTTGTAGACTTTATTTCAGCTTTGGTTGACCTAGTAATTGTATTTTTCTTATTTCTCCCATTTCTTTGACTCTATTCCTCTCTGATATATATTATAGAGATGAGGTATTATGTTGACTCTTTCTTGTTTGTCATTTTTTATTTCTTATGAGAAGTATTAATGCATGCATGAATGAAACTTTACTCAGTATATTTTTATAGTTATTTTTTTACTATTGTAAATTTTTTAATGCTCACTAGTGAAATTTATATCTCGTGTAAAAAAATGCAGCAATTTATGAACACATTAATGACTTGTAATGTCAAGCAAATATTTTAAAAATTGTTAAAAACAATTTTAAAAATATATCACTATGTAGGCCTACAAGGTCTGTAGGCCATATCAGGCTCTCTAATTTTTGAAAATAGGCCAAACTTGACCTATAAATAAAGCTTTTGGAAGGTCAATAGGCCAAATAAGCTGAATACTTTTTAAGTAGGCTTAGGCGAAGAAGGCCAAAACCCAATTCAGCCTGGCTCATTTACACCCCTACTCCCAAGTACTTTAGCTAGCAAGTGAGCTTTTAGGTTTTGTTTGGATCAGCTATTTAAATCCTGACAAAAGCAGATTAAAAAAAATTGGGGGAGAGGAATCATCTCTCTCCTCAACGGGGCATTAAATAGTTATTATTTGAGAGGTCAATTTTTAAACTAATCTTAAAACGGACACAAATTATTCTTATATTAAAATAAGATTAAGAAATCTTATATCGAATCTTGATCATAAATTTATTAGCGTCTAATGATTTACGTATGTATTAAATCAGAATCATTATATACAAATAAAATCAACAATTATGATTGAGAGTGCAATTTTTTTTTGGATAACTGAGAATGTAACTTATATCGGTGTAAAATGATCTTACGGATGTTAAAAATAAAAGTTTAAAAAAATTAAAAGCTATTTGATAATTATATATATAAAATAACTTATAATTTTTTAAACCTCAAATTATAAATAAGTCGTTTGATAAAGTAATTTTTATTTATTTTTTATTTTTTTCAAATTGCTAATCTACATATTAAAAAAAAAGCCTCCTGCTAGGTGATTCTAGTTTTTTTTAGAATAAATATCATTTTTGATCCTCAGCAAATTTCACGATGCCCGCTTTAGTCCTAACAAATAAAAAGACTATTCGTTGTCCCTAAGAAATTTAAAATGGATCAATTTACTTGAAATCGTGGTCTCTCACCAACAATGATGCAAGGACACAGACACGGATACGGGACACGACACGATACTCCGACACGTTAATTCTAAAAAATGCTAAATTTCGACACGTTGGGACACATTTTGGTATTAAATAATATTTTTAATATATGTAATATAATTTACCTTTAATACATATAACAACTCATAATAACTCATATACGCAAATTAGAATATTTAGGTTCGAATCCCTTTTGTTTTTTTTTTTTGTAGGCAAATTTGAAGCACTTTATCAAACCAAAAAATATCACTTTTTCTTAGTTTTATATTGTTTTAATTTCATTTATAGTAGTTGCCAGTTGGCCCACAATCACTTGCATTTTCATTACAGCTAGCTAGGGTCAGATGTGAATGATGTGATATCAACTTTATCACATTGTATTAAAAAATTATTATTTAAAATCAAATTTGAAATTGAATATACGATGTCATTTGATGCACTAGATAACAAAACTCACTCGTTGTACTTTGGAGGACTCTGTATCTAACTTTGTCTGCTGGTGTTTCTTTTGATAAGCTGCAGGACCAATGGCTTAAACTATTGCTTCTTCAACGCTTCTCCTTTGTTCTCCTTTCTTCCTTGCTCCTGCACGCACCAAATTGCTGGATCCGCGTCCTTAATTGTTGGCCGAAAAGACTCAACGTGAGAGATCGAGCTGAATCGGTGGGTTTAGGGAAGATGATGTCCGGTGATGATGGGTGGTTAAGGGTGGGATGGTGAAAGAAGAGGAGATGTTGAAGCTGAGGGATGGTGCGGTGGAGATGGGTATGGGTCTGTGGTGTTGGGGCGGTGGTGAGTTTTTTTTTTTTTTTTTAAAAAATGTCAAAACGTGTCCCAAAACGTGTCCACATATGTTGACCGCGTGTCCGATTCGGTCAAATTCGCGTGTCCCATTAGTCAACGTGTCCCAAAAAGTCAACCGCGTGTTGGACGCGTGTCCGAACGTGTCGGTGTCCGACACACATTTTTCTCCAAAAATCACGTGTCCGTGTTTTATAGCTCACAAATTCAAACAAAAAAAAACCATGTTAGTCCCTCAAAAGTACTAAAATGGGTCCACTTTGAATTTTTTAAGGACTAAAGCGGCCATCGTAAAATTTGCTGAGGACCGAAAATGATATTTACTCTTTTTTTATTATTCATTGTATAAAAATCCTCTTTTCATAATAAGATATTTTTCAAAAAATATATTTTGTAACGCCCGGCCGCTTCAATAATCAATGACTATCCCCACATAATAACATGAGACTTTTCAGTGTGTTTTTTCCTCACTCGCATATTTCTTGGAAAAACTTCCCAGGAGGTCACCCATTCCAGAATTACTGCAAGTCAAGCACACTTAACTATGGAGTTCTTATGTTTCGGGCTACCGAAAAGTGGATGCATCTAGTTACTATAGGTAGTACCAATTAATTCTTATAAATTATCTCAAATTGTGCACACTTCTTGGGAAAATTTCCCAAGAGGTCACCCATTCCAAAATTATGGCAAGTCAAGCACGCTTAACTATGGAGTTCTTCCGTTTCGGGCTACCGAAAAGTGGATACATCTAGTTACTATAGTTAGTACCAATTAATTCTTATAAGTTATTCCAAACTGTGCACACTTCTTCGGAAAACTTCCTAGGAGGTCATCCACTCCAGGATTATGGCAAGTCAAGCACGCTTAACTATGAAGTTCTTCCGTTTCGGACAACTGAAAAGTAGATGCATCTTGTTAGTATAGGTAGTACCAATAAATTCTTATAAAATATCCCAGACTGTGCAATCTCATACCTGCACAGTCTTTGGAATACCTCTCTTTCGGGTGTCGATTCGATTCATTCAAGTAAATTCCCGCTGGAAGCCTGTCAGGAGCTGCTACTTGTCCATACCCTTTCGCACCAGAGATCACTCTCCGCCCTCATCATCGCTCGGGATGTTATATGCCCACCAACTTCAGCCTGGTTCATCCTCGAACCACATCGTACTGGGAGAGAGGCCTTGCTCTGATACCACTTATAACGTCCGACCGCTTCAAGAATCAATGACTATCCTCATATACTAACACGAGACTTTGCAGTGTGTTTTTTCTTCACTCGCACACTTCCTGGGAAAACTTCCCAGGAAGTCACCCATCCCAGAATTACTGCAAGTCAAGCACGCTTAACTACGGAGTTCTTCCGTTCCGGGCTACCGAAAAGTAGATGCATCTTGTTTGTTAGTATATGTAGTACCAATTAATTCTTATAATCTATCACAAATTGTGTAGTCTTATACCTGCACAGTTTTTGAAATTCATCTCTTTCGGGTGCCGATTCGATTCATTCATGTAACCCCGCTCGAAACCGCTCCTTATTCATGCCCTTTAGCACACATGCGATCACTCCCCGCCCTCGTCAGTGCTCGGGATGTTACATATTTGACTGAGCTTATCCTTTTAAGACTTTCAACCCAATCGAGAGAAGAAATTAATTCATATCCATAATAGAGGATACATGCATTGACAAACCAAAGAAATGAATATAAAAGCATAATGTGAGTTATTTTCTGCCCCTAGTCTTCGTTAATGACCAACTTGCCCGGCATTCTGCTCTTTTCTTTTTCTTCATCGATATATAATTATTGAGTTTTATATATGTCATGTTGTAGGAAATTTATATCATATTACTCTAATACATTTCATGTGGGTCCTACTCAAAAAGAAAGAAAGAAAACAAGGTGGAGCCATCACTTTTTGTGAGAGTGGCATGATGTTACAAGTTTTCCTACAAAATGATATATATAAAACTCATAATTATTTTCTTCAATATAGCTCTTTTCTTCTATGCCCTGATTCATTCGGGTTCTTCTCTAGCGACTCAGATTTGCATAAAGTGGATCATAATTAGCCCAATCATTCATTTAACACAACATATTAAAGTTTTTTAGTAAAGTTTAACACAAGGACAATATCTCATTCAAACCATGATATTACTCTTGTTTATTTTATATAATTATAGTTTAAAAGGCATCTTCTAAAGTCTGTTGTTAGCTCTTTACTTAAAAAAAAATAAAAGTCTGTTGTTAGAGACTTAACAATATCAAAGGCAGCTGAGATCATTGATAAGGTGCATTCCAGATTGAGAGGCTCGACATCCCAGTGACTTTCCATGGCAGGAAAAATCACTTCAGAAAACTCTGTAATATCAGCCATGCCACTGTTTCAAATCACTTTAGCACAAATTGCTTCCTACATCAGAGTGTGAACGTCGCTTGGGAGCAAACGTGCAAATCAAAAAATATCCTTGCAATTATGCACTCTTTGAAATTTCCTTTTTAGAATGTCTGATGTCTGTTTATACTCCAGCAAGCGAAATGAATCCTCCATTAAATGTCACGTAATCATCAATATATAAATGAGTTTTATAATTCTCATCCAACAACAACATGAGAATTAAAATTTTCCTACACACCCTTCGATTTCCGAGCTAACATTGGTCCTACATACAATTTTTTCTAACACATGGGTCCCACATACTTTTTATCTCTACAACATGAGATTTCAATTCTCCTTCAGCATGAGAATTATAAAACCCTATATAAATTAAGGGAAAAGTGTATGTCATTTTAAAGGATGTAAAGTTGTGTCATTTTAAGATATAGAAAGAAATAGATAAAAGAGGGGAGAGAATTGACAAAAAAAATATAGGTGTGGGTCCTATCTCTTTGTGAGAGTGAAAGGATATAAGTTGTGTCATTTAAAAGGATAAATATTTTTCCCATAAATTAATGTTGATGATTTTATAATTTACTGTTCTAATATTTTTTCTTTCTAGTCTCTTATCACCATTTATTATTTTTATATGGTTAGAATCCTCTCGCATAGTCATATTTACAGAAGAGCTTCAAATCTACTGGCAAATACATTCTTCAAGGTCATTGGTTAGTTTAGAGACTAAATTCTATTTGTTTCTTTCTACTTTTATATTTATTGTATCTTTTTCGAATTTTAAGTGTTGCAAGGCTACGTTTGTAATGAATTTTCATCTTTCTCAAAAAAAGAATAATGTTTAAGTTTGAGAAGCAAAGCTCAAATTCAATCCCTTTTTCTTGATGCATAATCTATTTAAGTGAAGGAACAAGATAAGACTGACATTATTTGCAACAAAAAAAACCAAAACTATGATCACTGTTTACTTGTAGAGAATAGCTATCCAATCATCTTTCCGAGTACTCAAAGAGGATTATAATGGTTTAAAATAACCCTTTGTTATCATTTATAGGATATTATGCCTATCTTTTTTCATGTCTATTCTATTTACTTTTTTCCAATACAATTAGATCATAATTATAAGAAAAAATAGAAAAGGTTGATATTAGCTATGTAGCATCGATACCGACACGGAACACGAGCTATGTAGACACGATATGACACGCCGACACATTAATTATAAAAAATGTTAGATTTCGATACATTAAAGACACGTTTTAATATTAAATATTATTTTTAATTTATGTAATGTATATTATATTCAATACTCAATAATTTAACAAAAAATTTAAGTTAAACTTATAATACCCATCAATTTTGCAAAGAAATATAAGATATCCCAAATATTTATATTAAACTCAATAAAATGGTAATCGTAATCCAACGAATCTAATAATTGGAACTAAAAACGCAATGCAACCTTTAAACCTTTTTATAAATCTCTTCAACGCGTGTTAGAGTGTCGGAGAGTGTCAGACACGACACGTCAAAGTTTTTAAAGTGTCAATGCTTCATAAAATATTAGTTAAGATTTGAATGTAATGATGTTGGAGAATAATAGGTTGGATAGATATGACAAAAATAGGCATGGTATTAGAGAGAATGTAATGGTGTTGGTGAGAAACATAAAAACCAGTAATGTGATTTCAGCTAGCAACTTAAGTTTTTGGGTTGAATTGACGCTTTACGTGATATCAGAGTCTCCGTGTTGCAGGTTCGATAATCAACGCCTCCCATTTAATTAAGAAATAAATAAGTCTTATCTTGTGGAGTTTCTTATGCATTATCCATCTTTCAAGCCCAATAGACTCTCATGTGAGGGGATATATTAGAGAAGTATAAAAGCTATTTATTATAACCACATCGAACAAGTCAAGCTTTTAGGTTGAATTTGCATTTTACTTCATCCTTGTTCGCATTATAGGTTAAATCATCATAAGGAGATTCCCTCATCACTTTGAACATGCTTGATGGTTACTTGATGAAGTGCTTCCGATTGGAGGAGATGGTGGGAGTCTTAAATTAAATGGAATATATCTTTCATAGATGCTTCCATCTTTACCTTTTAATTCTTGAGAGACATCTGAATTAACAGAGTCTGACATGTCATAGGATGAATCTGACCGTGCTGGAGAGCAGTCTTTCAGTACAACACTACAAGTGCTGCCTTCCACTATATGAGTTAAGGCACTGACCACCTGCAGGCATATATAACACCATATTTAATATTGACTTATATGACATGTCGGTTGACGTTATAATGTCAACAATATATATATATATATATATATATATATATATATATATATATATATATATATATATATATATATCGAGTAAACATTTCTACAGCAACTTTAGATAAATTTATACACAGCTATCATTTTTAACTATGTTTTCCCGGGAGAACATAGTTACAACGTTAAAGTTGTTCTTTTCTCTCTCTCCATGTCAGCAAAAAAGTTCTTAAAAATAACTGAGGAGAGAGAAAAAAGAGCAACTTTAACATTATAACTATGTTCTCCCGGGAGGACATAGTTAAAAATGACATCTGTAGAAAAGCTTATCTAAAGTTGCTGTAGAAATACTTTTGTCTATATATATATATATATATATCAAGTTTAACTGACAATAATTGATCCTAGGATCCTAGAATATGGTTCTGTATCCTTACTTTTTTTTTTTAAACAATGGGCCCCACTGTATCAGTTGTAGATAACACTCTCTGCAGCTGCATGAAAAGTGTCCCTATATATATATATATATATATATATGTTTTGTATTGCAAGCGAATTTCTTGCTTTCAACTGTCTTGATTCATGATATTCGAGACAAATCATAATTTAACTAGCAACAATTGATTCAAATAGTAAAGAATTTGTTTCTTTTAATTACTGATCTCGGGTTTGAATCCTTAGAATAAAAAAAAAATGATATTGAGATAGCCGGCTTCTATATAGTTCCATCAATGTATGAATTGGATTAATTGAACCGGTAAGAAATTAGAGTACTACTACCAACCACAAGTCAAAATGGCTAGTTCAAGTTATTAAGTTTGTGCTTATGTTTTGATTACTTTCACTTACTTTGCCCTACATCATTAATGTAAGACTCAAGTGTAACATTAACAACTAAAATGAATCTGTTAATTTCAATAATATGCTAAAGCATAGATGGCATCATTATGGGTTTATAAGTTTCTAAAGATAAAACCAAATATTATAATTATTGCAGATGTGGTTTAAAATTGGAAAGAGTTTGTGTTTATAGAGAAATTCAATGATATAGACTTACTGTATCCATTGATAATCGCTTCTGAGGATCCCTGCTTAGACATTTTTCTGCTAGACGAATCATCCAAAAAAGCTGATGGCAATTATGTGTATCCATCATCCTTTCGTCAATTAGATCTGGATAGTTCCTTTCTTTCAGTAGTGGCCTAGCCTGAAAGAAAATAAGAGGTTAAAAATTGAAAGAAACTTGCAAATTGCAATGAAATAAGGAAATGCAAGCAGAAATTTATAGAGGTTCTTTTTTTTTTTTCCTTCACATGTAGCCTATCAGAAATTTCACTTTATCATGAGTTTTATTTGGTAAAATCATTCTTTCTCATATTTCATTTTGCTTTTAATTTTTTTTCTCCCAAGTACATAGCATATTACCTGTTCCATAAAGTTGAAAGAAGCATAATATTTCAATGGCAAGTAGTGAACTACTTATACGTGGCATTGATTGCATAACCCACAAAGTACCAACATAGTACTTTATTGCATGAAAAAGAATGCAAAGCAATTAACGGAAAACGTCCAAGAATGTATGCAAAACCTGTAATTCTAACTGAAGAGGGAAGGACTCCAGGATTTGAATACAATATTTAAGCAGATCAGGAGTGTAAGAGGAACACATGAGGCATGCTATATTTATTAAGGAATAGATTATTCTACCTATCTTTTTTTTTTTTGCCTATCACTTTCTAATCCCGTTGGATCAGAATCTATCTGTATCATGTCTTTCTCCTATTGAAATTATGATCTAATGATGTTGCAAAGTAATAGGCAAAGATAGGCAGAAAAAATGATAGGTAGAATAACCTATCCCTTTTATTAATAAGTATTGTGTTATTAGATTGTTACCCATCCCACAAGACTTTTTTCTCCAAGGCGTTTGTCTGTGGTCCTCATTCCAGTAATTAGCTGAAGAAGAACCATACCAAAAGAATACACGTCTGTCTTGGTTGACAATTTACCAGATTCAGCATATTCTGGTGCCAAATACCCTAAAGTTCCAACAACATCTGTACAGTATATGGAGTCCATTTGTTCAGTTCTAGCCAGACCAAAATCTCCCAGCTGATAAGTACATAAAAAAGGCAATATTTGTTACTCAACGTTGCAGAAGCAATAATTTTGTAGAAGCACATTGCAATTGATGGAAAGAGCTTATAGCCTTGTAGTTTAACCATCCATTGCATTGATCATGATTTTGCAAGTCCATAATAGGTGTAAAGAACCAATTCAACCCAACAGCTTAAGCTCTTGGGTGAGGCTACATTAATAGTTTTATATATTTCAACTAGGTTCTAATAATATATGTTAGTGATAGTATTATATTATTGCATGTCCATAATTAAATTGCAATCATAGGAAGTTGTTTAGACTAGCATTCTATATAAGTCATGTGAAGCATCATTAGTTGAATGAGTTTTCAACGTTCCAATAGCATATAAGATTGGTAAGTATTTCAAATTCAATTACTATTAGCTAAAGCTGTGTGTTTTATTACCATTGCTTCATAATCATGTGTGACCAGGATGTTACTTGGTCTCACATCTCTGTGTATTATATTATTCTCATGCAAGTGCATTAAGCCTTTTGCAGCTCCAATAGCTACTTTGATCCTGTCTGACCAACTAAGTGGTTTACGAGCATGTTCTGCATCATTGTAGACATAGTAGTTAGTCTCTCCTATTTGTAATAATCATATCAAGGGATTCATGAAGTCATTGTTATTCATAGTGATATCTATTTCTAAATGATGTTTTCTCTTACGTGATAAATGTTGGTCCAGTGAGCCATTGCAAACAAATTCATATACAAGAAGCCTGTTATTTCCCTCTGAACAAGATCCTAGCAGCATGACCACATTCTCATGTACTGCTTTGCTGAGTGCATTAACTTCAGACCTGAATTCCTTCTCTCCTTGGAAGCTTCCACACTTATGTTGCTTAACAGCAATCTTGATTCCATGCAGCTTCCCTCTATAGACAGAACCAAATCCACCTTCTGACAAATAGTTCTTTGGGGAAAAACTCTGTGTGGCTGCATGCAGCTCAGCATATGTGAATTCTTTCATCAACCCAAAATTTGGTCTTCTATTCTTGCAGACTGAGCAAACAGAATTTTTAAACCGTTCACCTATCCGATATGCTTCATGGTTGTTTCTGTTTTCAATTGTTGTCTCTATGTGATACAATTTAGCACTAGTCTTTTGTGTATCAGGAGTTGGTAGTAGGCAATACCCTCTTGCCATATCTTCTTCTCTATCTTCAGGACTTTGTTTTATTTGAGAATGAAGTTGGGAAGACACAACCTTTGCATGAATAGGAATTGAAGAGCTGGAAACTGCATTTGCCACACACTGCATGCTTGGGGAGGATTTAAAACCTGCTTCACAAATTATTGAATCAATTTGAAATATCCTTTCAAGTTTACTTAAATGATTTGAGTAATGTTGAATACACTCCCAAAGCATTTAAGGTTGTTGTTGAGATATATAGTCCCATATTGCTTGGATGAACAACTAATGTGAAGTTTATAAGGCATTGGGCACTCCCACCCTTTGAGCTAGCTTTTAGGGTGGTGTATCCCAAGGTTCTTTACATGGTATCAGAGCCTCGTCGTCCCCCACTTTCTCTTGTGAACTCTCTTAGCACAGGTAGGTTGGGCCTGTTGCATCATCCACTCTTCAAGCCCAATGGGCTCTCGTGTGAGGGGGCGTGTTAAGATATATAGTCCCATTTTGGTTGAATGAACAACTAATGTGGAGTTTATAAGGCCTTGGGCACTCCCACCCTTTGAGCTAGCTTTTGAGGTGGTGTATCCCAAGGTTCTTTACAGTTGTATTAGTTTTCAACCATAATTCTCTTGTCAGATGAGTTATTCTCATGATTTTCCAGGAGGGAGGTTCTAAAGAATCATGAGATGATATCTATTGAAACCTTTGCAACAAAATGCAGCTTGTTGAAAAATATATTGATTTTGGAATTGGAAGGTGGACTGATGAAGAAAGTATTTCATAAACTGGAAAATCCTGAAAGCAACAAGACATTATAATTCTAAGTGAAGGGGAGTGTTGATAATCACCTTGATTTCTAGTTTTTAATATTATGTTTTCATTTTTATACAAATTGAGAGTGAAAAAATTCAATTTATACTTTTTGGGTGTCTAAAATCAACACTAAGAGTCGATCTTTTTTTTTTTCTTCTAATTATTTTTCATTTCTTGCTAGCTTTGGTTTTCCAGCAGAAGGTGGAGTCACTGTTCTGAAATATCACTAAACTTTAATGTTGAGAGTTCCCTGACAATTAACATAACTATCCCTTTGACAATTATCTCTAGACAAAACTAGTTTATGGTAGTTTCTTTACTGAAAATTATAGATGCATCTATTGTAACTTTCTGAGGAAGTTGCAAGATTTTCTGAAGTTATCTATTGCATTATCATAATGAAATTGAACAATATATGTGAACTGTGTTCGGTGCTTTCAGTCATGGGTGACATGTAAGATGATGACTAGCAGGAGACCATGAATACATAATTTGGAAATCAAGGGTATCAAGATAGTTTATATTGGTTCATTTCCTTACGTCTTACACAACTTGCATTGCCATTGCCTCTACCAGAAAGCTCTATTTTCCTTGGCCCTCTCAAGTGCTGAATGGAGTTATCACGTTTCATTATTAGCAAAGCACATGAGAGACACTGCATGAAATCCTTCTTATATTTCTCCATCTGTCTGCATATCGACAATGTCAGACATAAAGCCTCGCACCTCATTAAGATATAATGGCAAATATGGTCATAGCTTGGCACCTTTAACAATGCTAATTAATTTAATGAATGAAGAGCTTAAGTTTGGGGTTTATTAAATATGATGCGTGAATATTCAAAAATGAAATTTGCACATATTTCTATGTTTTTGTGACATTTTATAGTTTGTAAGAAACACACAAAATTTATCACATCTATGCCACGGAAACAATTACAAAGGGATGAAATATTTAACAAAGTGATGGAGGTATTCCCATTCAACTTCCTCCGGTCAATTTGTCCTCGGGGTACGGCCCTATAGGCTAGCCCCACATTGGAACAGCTTGAGGCAGGGTTTGAACCCCTGACTCAAGCAAACCCTTGGGAGCTCAGTTGCCAACTTAGCTACCCTTGGGGGTTGTCATGAAGTCTTTCTTTTTGTGTTATGTTTTGTTTTCATTTATGTTTGTAGGATAAGAAGAGGGCTTTCTCATACAAGTTTCTTGTATTAGGATTTGAAGAAAATAGAAAATGAAAGTTTGAAAGAGTTGGAACAACCTATCAAGGATCACTGATGTTGCCTTCAAACGGATGGCACCATTTACAGCAACCTCTGGTAAATTTCCTGCAAGTACTTCTATCTGGAATTGAATCTGAGTAATTTCATTCATCAAAGGATTCTATTAGGCAATTTATCAAAATCTAGACAACTCAACTACTACATAATTGAATCTAATATGGTTTTGCTACTGAATTTCCTTGGGATAAATTGACTGTGATATATTTTTGGGACACTTATTCTACAATCTATATACATACACATTTAGAAAGGCAAAATATAGCCAATGGATGTAACTCAGATGGCAACACAAGCTGAGTAACTGGGAAGATAATCTGGATTCAGGGCAAAGAATTTAATTGTGACTAAATCCCGACTTGGCATTAGTCTTATAGTCAGAGCAGAGAGTTGAAATTTATGGAAATACCAGAAGGAGGGGGAACCAACTCGCCTCAGAAGAGGTAATTAGAGTCCATATAAAAAACAAAAAAAGAAAGGCAAAATGATAGATTATTATCCAACCTTGTCTGATTCATACTGCTCGGAGATTTTCCTGATGCTTGAATTATTGTGAAGCTCTTCCATCTTCTTGGCAACCTCTTCCTCAACAAATTTCTGGTCGGTCTCAAATAATCCCCCTGAACACAAGAAAACCAACATATCCATAGGAAATTTATCAGGAATACCAAAATGTGATGTCTGTAATCTTAATAACCTCTCAAGAAAAAGACAGAAAATTTTGACCAAAAAAAAAAAATCTGAAAGATGGGATGATTAAAGAAACAAAACTTCATACAATTCAAGCTCAACCAAATCTCTTGGTATGACATAGCCACTTAATATGAAAGGTTTAACAATAACGGATGCAAATTTTCTCCAGTAATTGTTTCTCTCTTAGTCATAGAATGATAATACAGAACAGCAAAATGAATTGTAAAGAAGAAAAGGCACAAAGCTTGTGACACTCACGCAATTTGGCAAGTGCAATGAAGGGGGTCCTACTAGGACTATGAACATGGTGAGGAATTGCAAGCAGTGTAAGCTTATCTCCACGGTCAAGTGAAAATCCATGCAGGGCCCATTTTATGGCACTTGTATTAAAGTCTCTTGTTGCATATTGGATCACCACAACCCTCTGTGATCCTTGAGGCATGATCAACACTCTGGTTTAAATTCAATTTTCAGTGCAATATGTGGCTTTAAACACTTGGTATGATTTTCAGTGCTGCAGTAGGATTTGTTTCTTGTCTGCTTTTCCCCTTGGTGTTTAACTTGATGTCCTTGATTGGCTTATGTTCCTGAAAATTGATGTGACAAAAATCACAAGAACCCAAAAGCAACCAGTTGCAGAATCCAAATTGGACACATATGAAGGTTCACTGGAATATGAATAACTAGTGAAAGATAAATAAAGAACACGAAAGAGATTCCAGAATATGATATGTAGGCCAGAACCAGAAACAAGTGACAAAATATGGATTCAGAAAGAAAAATATATAAACTCTCACTTAAGGTGTTGAAGCATTATTAAAAATAATTAGTCTATTTTAGATATTGTATCTAATGTTGTAATAACGAAACTTTTTAATGATTAAGCAATACATGATTAACGATACCGTGAAGAAATTTTACGCATACACTACATTCATTAACATTAAATCCGTCATAATATTTACATTGGATTTTGTCCCATTTAACAATACTTAGTTTTGTTCTTTTGTTACGTAGATGTTGGAACCACATGGAGAGATGCGGCCAGGTTGCAAGGCCGGCTAAATCATAAAGCCACCAAAGCTAGGTTGTATAGCTCTATTTTCATAGACTTATAATCATGTAATAATATAATTTATCTTACTTATAAATAATCTCATTTCTTAAAATATAAGGACTTGATAAATTTTTATTTCTCTCCGCATTTCCCTATAAATTTTCAACTGGTCATCTCATTTTCGAATAAAATATATGCAAGGGTGTAATTAATAATAGGGATTAGTATTTTAAACGACATAAAATTGTGCTATTTAGTCAAAACTACTATATTTTATTGTGAGAGTAACAGAAATTATGGTAGAAAAAAATAAGAGTTTTTTTTTTGGTATAACCCGGAGGTATCCCATTCCCATTCAACCTCCTCCAGTCACTCCCCCAACCGAGAAGGAGACACTTTCCTAGGAGACACTTTCCTCCTCTCCCCAACCGAGAAGGAGACACTTTCCTCCTCTGGCCCCCAAAATTTTCCAAGAATTTACTTGAGCAGGGTTTGAACCTCTGACTCAAGCAAACCCTTGGAAGCTCAGTTGCCAACTGAGCTACCCTTGGGGGTTAAATAAGAGATTTTTAATTTAGGGGAAAAAGGTTACAAGGTTGTATACTTTTAGCAGTTATAAATATGTATTTCGGGGCAATATTATTAAAACTGGCCCGATCATTAGCCCGATCGAGGTATTGGGTTACTGGTCCAATCATTGGGTCATTGGTTGAACCCCATGACCTAGTAATTATATACAATTCTGTAATTTATTTTGAAAAAGACTTTAATATTTCTACACTGAATATAGATAAGTTATCTACATTTGCTCCCAAAATAATGTCGTTTTGGGTTGAAAAATTAAAAAATTATAATAAAAAATATTATTATAACCCTGAAATAAATTATAGAGTAAATACATATTTTGGTCCTTGGCAAATT